>JAVSCE010012299.1:0-200390 GCA_032199065.1 Smutsia gigantea
AATCAGACAAAACAAAGACATACAAGGCATCCAGATTGGTAAAGAAGAAGTCAAATTGTCACTATTTGCAGATGACATTATACTGTACATAAAAAACCCTAAAGACTCCATTCCAAAACTACTAGAACTAATATCTGAATTCAGCAAAGTTGCATGATACAAAATTAACACACAGAAATCTGTTGCTTTCCTATGCACTAATGATGAACTAACAGAAAGAGAAATCAGAAAAACAATTCCATTCACAATTGCATCAAAAAGAATAAAATATCTAGGAATAAACCTAACGAAGGAAGTGAAAGACCTGTACTCTGAAAACTAAAGACACTCCTAAGAGAAATTAAAGAGGACACTAACAAATGGAAATGCATCCCATGCTCTTGGCTAGGAAGAATCAATATTGTCAAAATGGCTATACTACCTAAAGCAATCTACAGATTCAATGCAATCCTATCAAACTACCAACAGCTTTCTTCAATGAACTGGAACAAATAATTCTAAAATTCATATGGAACCACAAAAGACCCGAATAGCCAAAGCAATCCTGAGAAGGAGGAATAAAACAGGGGGAATTACACTCCCTGACTTCAAGCTCTACTACAAAGCCACAGTAATCAAGACAATTTGGTATTGGCACAAAAACAACCCACAGACCAGTGGAACAGAATAGAAAATCCAAACATTAACCCAAACATATACAGTCAATTAATATTTGATAAAGGAGCCTTGGATATACAATGGGAGATGACAGCCTCTTCAGCAGCTGGTGTTGGCAAAACTGGACAGCTACATGTAAGAGAATGAAACTGGACTACTGTCTAGCCCCATACACAAAGGTAAACTCAAGGTGGATCAAAGACCTGAATGTAAGTCATGAAACCATAAAACTCTTAGAAAAAAACATAGGCAAAAATCTCTTGGACATGAACATATCTCCCCGGGCAAGGGAAACAAAAGCAAAAATGAACAAGTGGACTATATCAAGCTGAAAAGCTTCTGTACAGCAAAGGACACCATCAGTAGAACAAAAAGACATCCTACAGTATGGGAGAATATATTCATAGAAAACATATCTGATAAAGGGTTGACATCCAAAATATATAAAGAACTCATGCACCTTAACAAACAGAAAGCAAATAATCCAATTAAGAAATGGGCAGAGGACATGAATAGACACTTCTCCAAAGAAGAAATTCAGATGGCCAACAGGCACATGAAAAGATGCTCCACATCGCTAATCATCAGAGAAATGCAGATTAAAACCACAATGAGATATCACCTCACACCAGTGAGGATGGCCAACATCCAAAACAGAAACAACAACAAATGTTGGAGAGGATGTGGAGAAAAGGGAACCCTCCTACACTGCTGGTGGGAATGCAAATTAGTTCAACCATTGTGGAAAGCAGTATGGAGGTTCCTCAAAAAACTCAAAATAGAAATACCATTTGACCCAGGAATTCCACTCCTAGGAATTTACCCTAAGAATGCAGCAGCCCAATTTGAAAAGGACAGATGCACCCCTATGTTTATTGCAGCACTATTTACAATAGCCAAGAAATGGAAGCAACCTAAGTGTCCATCAGTAGATGAATGGATAAAGAAGATGTGGTACATATACACAATGGAATATTATTCAGCCATAAGAAGAAAACAAATCCTACCATTTGCAACAACATGGATGGAGCTAGAGGGTATTATGCTCAGTGAAATAAGCCAAGCCGAAAAAGACAAGTATCAAATGATTTCACTCATATGTGGAGTATAAGAACAAAGAAAAAATACTGAAGGAACAAAACAGCAGCAGACTCACAGAACCCAAGAACGGACTAATAGTTACCAAAGGGAAAGGGACTGGGGAAAATGGGCGGGAAGGGAGGGATAAGAGGGAAAAAGGGGCATTACGATTAGCAGATGTAATGTTGGGGGGGCACGGGGAGGGCAGTACAACTCAGAGAAGACAAGTAGTGATTCTATAGCATCTCACTACGCTGATGGACAGTGACTGTAATGGGGTTGGTGGGGGGGACCTGATGAAGGGGTAGTTTAATAATCGTAATATTGCACACGTAATTGTAAATTAATGATAATAAAATAAATTATATTTAAAAAAATGCCAACTATGTAAAACCAAGCGCACTGTGTCTAGGTAGACGTTTCTCTTCTCACCCCAAAGCTTTTCAATGTCTGATCAACAATCAGGGAATAAATATTCATTGAACTCAGTAATGTCAGGCACTGCTCTAGGCCTGGAGAATCAGGTGGCGAAGCTGCTGCTTCCCACAGAGCTTGCACTCTGATAGGAAAAGGGAGACAACAAATAAACATGAAGTATATCAGACAGGGATAAGTGCTGTGATAAAAATAGAAAAGGTGATATGATACCGTATAATTAGAAAGGAGATATTAAATGTTCTCACCACACACAAAAAAAGGTAAATATGTGACGTGATGGAGGTGTTAGCTAATGTTATGGTGGCAACATTTTGCAATGTATTAGTGTATTGAGGCAACACATTGTACACCTTGAGCTCCCACAATATTTATATATCAATTTTATCTCAATAAAGCTGAAAAAATAAATAATAAATATTTTAAATTGGTAAAAATAATTTTTTTAAAAAAAGAGTGTGGCTATTCTAGACCAAAGGGTTTGGTAGCCCCACTGTCCAATATGGAGCCCCACTGTCCAATATGGAAGCCATTAGCCACACTTGATATGTGGCTAGTCCCCCTGATGAAGTAACTTTTTAATTTTATTGAATGTTAATTTATATAAACTTAGATGTAAATAGCCACATGTTGCTAATGGCTACTGTATTGGACAGGGTAGCTTGCCCAGGGTCACAACACTAGTAAGTGGCAGAGATGAAACTTGAACCCAAGGAGTCTGGCATCAGAGTTTATATTCATAACCACTATAGCATGCTGCCTGTACTGGGAGACTGGCTGAAAGGAGCGATCCTAAGAGCTTTTGCTTATTTGTTAGTTTGATAATAGAGCCTGTTTTATGCTGATGGAAATTAGTGGAGTGTGAAAAACCACTGATGTAGAGGAGAGGGATGCAAAGGGAGACATCTTGGGAAGATGGGTGGGGATGAGCAGAGCACAAGGGAAGGGACTGGCCTCTGATGGGAAGCGAGCTTCATTCTTAGTAAGCACGGGGAGGGCAGCAACCGGGGCCGAGGTGGCAGGCAGGTTTGGAGACAGGATGACAAGGGAGTTTCTGCTTGCTGCTCTGACTTTGTCAGTGAAGTGTGAGTTAAGATTGTCAGCTGGGAATGAAAAAGGAGAGAAAGGAATAGGAAGTTTGAGAAGAGAGGGAAAGGTACGAGAGAGGTAATTTTGAGATTGTAAGTGTGGCAGAATGTTAGACAGTTTTGAGTGCCTGTTTGAGATTTGTAGTCACGAATTTTAAATGAAACTACTCAGTATAGTCATTTGTTTTTCTCTAGCAATTTTAGCTGATGGCGTACAGGCAGGGAGTAAGCAGTTATGTGGCACAAGAGAGGGACAGAGAGTTACGGGTATTTGTAAGGAAGTGATTATACATGGAATCCAAGTTGGGTGAGGAAGGAAATGAGGACATGAGAGTGAGTGACAGTGAAAATGAGTAAAGTCTGTAATTCCAATCAAAATATGAATGAGGGAGTGTTTGTTTTGTTTCATTTTTATGGAACCTGACAGGCTGAAGCTAAAATCTGTATGAAAGCACAAAGGGTCAAGATCTAGAACAGTCCTGAAGAGCCAAGCTGGGGGACTTGTCATAGCAAATGTCAGAATTTATTTTAAAGATACAGTAATTAAAGCAGTACATCACTGATCCCAGAGACCAATGTAGTATTGGTCACAGCTAACGGGATAAATGGCTCAGAAAGAGACCCATGATTTTATAGAAACCTGATTTCAGACAGAGCTGAAATTGCCCATAGTGTTGAAAGGACATACAATAAATGAGCTGGTAAAATAGGTTCTCTGTGTTAAATAAATGAAAATTGATCCTCACTTCACACCATACTTATGGATTAATGACTTCCACATGAAAGTCAAAACTATAAAAATTTTCAAGGAAAATAAGGAATATATTTACGATCTCAGAATAGAGAATTTCTTTAAAAAGAAACAAAAAGCACAACCATAAAAGATGAAACTGGTAAATATGAATACATTAAAATTAATAACTTCTGTTCAAACAAGATGATAAAGAAAATGAAAAGAGAAGCCACAAACTAGGAAAAGGTGTTTTCAACACATACCACCTAAAAAGATATTCCAGAACATTAAAGGAACTTCTTCAAGTCTGTTGGAATCAATCCAATAAAAGGAAATAAGCAAACGACACAAATAGGCATTTCACAGAACAAGAAACACGCGTGATCCAGCAATGTAAAAAAGATACTCAAATTCATTACTACATATGGTAGAGAAATGTAAATTAAAGCCACAATGGAATATCATTTTGTACCTCTAGGCTGGCAACATTTTAAAAGTTTAACCATAAGACTTCCGGGAAGATGGCGGTGTGAGCAGGGCGGCAGAAATCTCCTCCCAACACTATATTTATCTACGAAAACACAGAAAATACATCTATTCCTAAAAGAGAGACGAGAATACACAGGAAAGCGCACAGCGTGCAGCTACACCCGAGAGGACTCAGCACCCCAAGAGGCGGGTAAGATACGGAGCCGCGACCCGGCGGGACCCGAGCCCTCCCCCACCCCAGCGCACCGGCGGGAGGAGAGGATTCAGAGCCGGGAGGGAGTGGAAGTGCACCCCGCGAAGTAGCCAGCCCCGGTGATCTGCGCGGGGAGCGCTGACCCACATTGCGCAGTGCAGCGGAGATTGGAGAGACAGAGGGGCAGGATCTGAGCGGGGAACGCGCCAGGGTGCTTGCAGCCAGCTCCCGGGAAGGAAAAAAAAAAAGCGCACGCTTTCTTCAGTGGTCTTAAAGAGACAGGAGCCCAGCGGAGGAGCCGGATCGCCCCAGCACACTCAGCCCAGCAGGCTGGGAGTCCTGGGGAGTTTCAGACGCCTTAGCTGACGACTGAGGAGGCGTAGCCATACTTACACTTTTCAACTGAGATCAACAGCCTACTATTCGTTTCCACCCCTGCCAGAGCAATAAAGGGCCCTGCAGAGCGGCACAGTCACAGCTGTAGAATAGTGGGGCAATAGCGCCACCTACAGCATTCCCACAGAATCTACGTCCGGTGGGAGGTTTTTTTTGTTTTTGTTTTTGTTTTTTCTTTTCTTTCTTTTTTTCTTTCTTTTTCTTTCTTTCTTTCTTCTTCTTTTCTTTTTCTCTTTTTTTTCCTTCTCTTTTTAAAGTCTTAAAGAGCCCAGCTGACATATGTGGCAACTATCAGTGACCAATTCTATAGCCATGAAAAGACAGAGGAATATGGTTCAGACCAAAATCAACCAGACAACCCCAGAGAGGGAGTCTGAAGGAATGGAAATGCACAATCTTCCTGAAAAAGAATTCAGAATAAAAGTCATAACCATGCTGATGGACCTACAGAGAAATGTGCAAGAGCTGAGGGAGGAAGTGAGGGAACTGAGGAAAGACAATGCAGAAATCAGACAAGCGATCGACGGGCTTAACAGCAGAATGGATGAGATGCAAGAGACTGTTAATGGAATAGAAAACAGAGAACAGGAGTACAGAGCAGCTGAGGCAGAAAGAGATAAAAGGATTTCTAGGAATGAAAGAATATTAAGAGAACGGTGTGACCAATCCAAACGGAACAATATTCGCATTATAGGAGTACCAGAGGAAGAAGAGAGAGAAAAAGGGATACAAAGTGTCTTTGAAGAAATAATTGCTGAAAACTTTCCCTCGCTGGGGAAGTAAGTAGTCTCGCAGTCCACCAAAGCTCATAGATCTCCCAACACAAGGGACCCAAGGAAGACAACACCAAGAACATAATAATTAAGATGGCAAAGATCAAAGATAAAGACAGGGTATTAAAGGCAGCTAGAGAGAGAAAAAAGATCACCTACAAAGGAAAACCCATCAGACTATCATCAGACTTCTCAACAGAAACCTTACAGGCCAGAAGAGAATGGCATGATATATTTAACGTTATGAAACAGAAGGGCCTCCAACCAAGAATAATGTATCCAGCACGATTATCATTTAAATATGATGGAGGGATTAAACAATTTCCAGACAAACGAAAGTTAAGAGAGTTTGCCTCTCATAAACCACCACTACAGGATATCTTAAATGGACTGCTCTAGAGGGAAGCACACCTAAGGCTAAAAAGATGTCATCAGAGAAAATAAAATCATAGCAAAGAAAGCAGACCATCCAAATATTAACTAAAGGCAGAGAATAAAACACCTATTATAGAAAGAATGGAGGAGGAGGAATAAGAAGGGAGAGAAATAAAGAAACATCAGACTGTGTTTACAATAACTTAACAAGAAAGTTAAGTTGGATTGTTAGATAGTAAAGAAGCAACCCTTGAACCCTTGGTAACCACGAATCTAAAGCCAGCAATGGCAATAAGTACATATCTATCAATAATCACCCTAAATGTAAATGGACTGAATGCACCAATCAAAAGACACAGAGCAACAGAATGGATAAAAAAGCAAGACCCATCTATATGCTGCCTACAAGAAACTCACCTCAAATCCAAAGATATACACAGACTAAAAGTGAAGGGATGGAAAAAGATATTTCATGCAAACAACAAAGAGAAAAAAGCAGGTGTTGCAGTACTTGTATCAGACAAAATAGACTTCAAAACGAAGAAAGTAGCAAAGATAAAGAAGGACATTACATAATGATAAAGGGGTCAGTCCAACAAGAAGATATAACCATTATAAATATATATGCACCCAACACAGGAGCGCCAGCATATGTGAGACAAATACTAACAGAATTAAAGGAGGAAATAGACAGCAATGCATTCATCCTAGGAGACTTCAACACACCACTCACTCCAGAGGACAGATCAACCAGACAGAAAATAAGTAAAGACACAGAGGCACTGAACAACACACTAGAACAGACGGACCTAACAGACATCTACAGAACTCTGCACCCAAAAGCAACAGGATAGACATTCTTCTCAAGTGCATATGGAACATTTTCCAGAATAGACCACATACTAGGCCACAAAAAGAACCGCAGTAATTTCAAAAATATTGAAATCCTACCAACCAACTTCTCAGATCAGCAAGCTATAAAACTAGAAATAAATTTTAGAAAGAAATCAAAAAGGCTCACAAATACATGGAGACTTAACAACACTCTCCTAATTAATCAATGGGTTAACGACCAAATCAAAACAGAAATCAAAGAATATATGGAGACTAATGACAACAACAATACAAAGCCACAACTGTGGGACGCAGCAAAGGCAGTTCTAAGAAGAAACTATATTGCAATCCAGGCCTATTTAAAGAAGGAAGAACATTCCCAAATGAAGAGTCTAAAGACACAATTCCTGAAATTGGAAAAAGAAGAACAAATGAGGCCCAAAGTCACCAGAAGGAGGGACATAATAAAGATTAGAGAAGAAATAAATAAAATTGAGAAGAATAAAACAATAGAAAAAATCAATGAAACCAAGAGGTGGTTCTTTGAAAAAATAAACAAAATAGATAAACCCCTAGCCAGACTCATTAAGAGAAAAAGAGAATCTACACACATAAACACAATCAGGAATGAGAAAGGAAAAATCATGACAGACTCCACAGAAATACAAAGAATCATAAGAGAACATTATGAGAATCTATATGCTAACAAGCTGGAAAACACAGAAGAAATTGACAACTTCTCAGAAAACTACAACCTTCCAAGACTGACCAAGCAAGAAACAGAAAAACTAAACAGACCCAGCGACGAAATCGAATTGGTAATCAAAAAACTACCCAAGAACAAAACCCCCGGGGCCTGATGGATTCACCTCTGAATTCTACCAGACATATAGAGAAGAAATAACACCAATTCTCCTTAAAGTTTTCCAAAAAATAGAAGAGGAGGGAGTACTTCCAAACTCATTCTATGAAGCCAGCATCACTCTAATACCAAAACCGGGCAAAGACCTCACCAAAAAAGAAAATTACAGACCAATATCCCTGATGAACGTAGATGCAAAACCGAATTCGAAAATACATCAAGAGGATCATACACCATGATGAAGTGGGATTCATCCCAGGGATGCGAGGATGGTACAACATTCGAAAATCCATCAACATCATCCACCACATCAACAAAAAGAAGAACAAAAATCACATGATCATCTCCATAGACGCTGAAAAAGCATTTGACAAAATTCAGCATCCATTCCTGATTAAAACTCTCAACAAAATGGGTATAGAGGGCAAGTACCTCAACATCATAAAGGCTATATATGACAAACCCACAGCTAACATCATACTTAAGGGCGAGACGCTGAAAGCGTTTCATCTAAGATCGGGAACAAGACAAGGATGCCCACTCTCTCCACTGTTATTCAACATAGTACTGGAGGTTCTAGCCACAGCAATCAGACAAAACAAAGACATACAAGGCATCCAGATTGGTAAAGAAGAAGTCAAATTGTCACTATTTGCAGATGACATTATACTGTACATAAAAAACCCTAAAGATTCCATTCCAAAACTACTAGAACTAATATCTGAATTCAGCAAAGTTGCAGGATACAAATTAACACACAGAAATCTGTTGCTTTCCTATACACTAATGATGAACTAACAGAAAGAGAAATCAGAAAAACAATTCCATTCACAATTGCATCAAAAGAATAAAATACCTAGGAATAAACCTAACGAAGGAAGTGAAAGACCTGTACTCTGAAAACTACAAGACACTCCTAAGAGAAATTAAAGAGGACACTAACAAATGGAAATGCATCCCATGCTCTTGGCTAGGAAGAATAAATATTGTCAAAATGGCTATACTACCTAAAGCAATCTACAGATTCAATGCAATCCCTATCAAACTACCAA
Organism: Smutsia gigantea; assembly: GCA_032199065.1. Taxonomy (NCBI): domain Eukaryota; kingdom Metazoa; phylum Chordata; class Mammalia; order Pholidota; family Manidae; genus Smutsia; species Smutsia gigantea. The sequence goes on from JAVSCE010012299.1 coordinate 8,968, forward strand.
CAGCTTTCTTCAATGAACTGAACAAATAATTCTAAAATTCATATGGAACCACAAAAGACCCCGAATAGCCAAAGCAATCCTGAGAAGGAGGAATAAAACAGGGGAATTACACTCCCTGACTTCAAGCTCTACTACAAAGCCACAGTAATCAAGACAATTTGGTATTGGCACAAAAACAGACCCACAGACCAGTGGAACAGAATAGAAAATCCAAACATTAACCCAAACATATACAGTCAATTAATATTTGATAAAAGTGCCTTGGATATACAATGGGGAGATGACAGCCTCTTCAGCAGCTGGTGTTGGAAAAACTGGACAGCTACATGTAAGAGAATGAAACTGGACTACTGTCTAGCCCCATACACAAAGGTAAACTCAAGGTGGATCAAAGACCTGAATGTAAGTCATGAAACCATAAAACTCTTAGAAAAAAACATAGGCAAAAATCTCTTGGACATAAACATGAGCAACTTCTTCATGAACATATCTCCCCGGGCAAGGGAAACAAAAGCAAAAATGAACAAGTGGGACTATATCAAGCTGAAAAGCTTCTGTACAGCAAAGGACACCATCAGTAGAACAAAAAGACATCCTACAGTATGGGAGAATATATTCATAAAAAACGTATCTGATAAAGGGTTGACATCCAAAATATATAAAGAACTCATGCACCTTAACAAACAGAAAGCAAATAATCCAATTAAGAAATGGGCAGAGGACATGAATAGACACTTCTCCAAAGAAGAAATTCAGATGGCGAACAGGCACATGAAAGGATGCTCCACATCGCTAATCATCAGAGAAATGCAGATTAAAACCACAATGAGATATCACCTCACACCAGTGAGGATGGCCAACATCCAAAACACAAACAACAACAAATGTTGGCGAGGATGTGGAGAAAAGGGAACCCTCCTACACTGCTGGTGGGACTGCAAATTAGTTCAACCATTGTGGAAAGCAGTATGGAGGTTCCTCAAAAAACTCAAAATAGAAATACCATTTGACCCAGGAATTCCACTCCTAGGAATTTACCCTAAGAATGCAGCAGCCCAATTTGAAAAGGACAGATGCACCCCTATGTTTATTGCAGCACTATTTACAATAGCCAAGAAATGGAAGCAACCTAAGTGTCCATCAGTAGATGAATGGATAAAGAAGATGTGGTACATATACACAATGGAATATTATTCAGCCATAAGAAGAAAACAAATCCTACCATTTGCAACAACATGGATGGAGCTAGAGGGTATTATGCTCAGTGAAATAAGCCAAGCCGAAAAAGACAAGTATCAAATGATTTCACTCATATGTGGAGTATAAGAACAAAGAAAAAATACTGAAGGAACAAAACAGCAGCAGACTCACAGAACCCAAGAACGGACTAATAGTTACCAAAGGGAAAGGGACTGGGGAAAATGGGTGGGAAGGGAGGCATAAGAGGGAAAAAGGGGCATTACGATTAGCAGAAGTAATGTTGGGGGGGGCACGGGGAGGGCTGTACAACTCAGAGAAGACAAGTAGTGATTCTATAGCATCTCACTATGCTGATGGACAGTGACTGTAATGGGGTTGGTGGGGGGTACCTGATGAAGGAGTATTTTAATAACCATAATATTGCACATGTAATTGTAGATTAATGATAATAAAATAAATTACATATATAAAAAAATCAAATAAAAGTAATACGTTTTGTTTATTTAGTCTCCATATACAAGTACTGCAAGCACACACATACTGGAACATGAAAGACAAGAAATAATCACTCAGCTCTACTCAAAATGATATCTATTTTTATGCAGGCATCTATTATGCTTGTGCTGAGAAAGAGTTTGATAAGTCAAACTTTCTCCTCCCCAACTGCTTCCTCTTTTCACATCTTCTCTGCACTCAGAAGCAGCAGCACAATCTACACACCTTCAAAGCATTCAGATGCGAGACGTGTTTCCCTGGGACTTAAAAGGGTTAGTTATGAGATGTTTAAGGTTGTGTTATGTAAGAACTGAGTGCCAGAGCCTAATAAACAGAGATGTCCCTATATTCTTAAATACATTTACTAGTTTCTTGTGCATTTTTGTGACATGTAGGGTTGTTTAAAGTACATGTCTGAAGGAAGGAGCCCATCTCGCCTGGGTCAAAGGGCATTACTGTTCATATGTAACTCCACATATGTAAAGCTCCTTTTTGAAGCCCCTCAGACTTCTCATGAGGAAAGAGAAGCCTGACTCCCTTGATCATGACCCAGAGTCTGGAAGTTAGACTGGGTAATTAGAGATGAAAGAAAACAGGAGTTTGGAAACCAAGCTAAAGCAAACTAAACAGACACAGGACTTAGTCTATAAACTCTGGACTCATGTATCCTTGAGATGTTTTACAGGAACTTAGACCCCCACCACATGGGCGACCTCTTGATAACAAGCATGCAGAACCCAGACTGGGTGGGGCCAGAGACTCATAACTAAGATTCCTGAAACAGTCCTGTCACCGCACCACTGAACAATCAGAGGAATGGGCATGAGCTGATTGCACACCCTGCAACCCTTCCCCATAATTTTGCCCTTAAAATCTGCTGCTTGTAACCCTATGGGGAGTTCAGGATCTTGGGCATTAGTCATCTATTCTCCTTGCGTTGTGCCCTGTGACAGGACTTGACTTTCAATTGAATATGTGCTCGATGCACGTAGGCATTTGAATGTTTGTTGAATGAGGGAGGGGAGGGAAACTAGTCAACAGAAACACTGAGGTTTCTACCCCAAGGCAGCATGCACAAGAGTAATAATAACATTAGTTAATACTAATAATCACTGAAGGAGGAAGATCAGGTTCGTGAGTGGAATAGGATGTGTTCCATTCTGGATGTGCTAATGTTTTAGGTACAGGTCAGCCATGTGGCTGAGTACCAGGAAGCAGTCAAAAGACAGGTCTGAGGTGGAAAAGAGTTAAGGGGGACTTTTTTCCCCCAAGATACTTGCTGAAGGTGTGGGATTGTATGGGAGAGTCTAACTGGAAAGAGAAAAATGGATAGAACCTTGAGGAATTTCAGCCCAAAAGTGGGATGATGAGGAAGTATAGCCACAGAAGCAAATTATTTGTAGGGGAGATGGCATTTAAAATGGGCTTGAAGAAAGGGTTTTGCCAACAAGCGGACTGGAGGGTGAAGCAGTGGAGGTGGTGAAGGAAAGGGTGCCAAGCAGAAATACCAACAGGAAGAAAAAGGGAGCAGGAAAGTACCCCCACCAAAGAAGCCATGCAGTAGCCAATGTAGAGTGAATTTGTTGTAGAAGAACTGGAAGTTTCAAGGATGCATCAGTCAATATGGAAGAGAGGATGACCAAGAAAAGGCCATTTCAGTCAAGGTCACTGTGACGATGGCTATTGCGTTGCTCAGGTATGAAAAGAGTCTAACAGCATTTGGTCTGCGTTGCTTAAGCTCCAGCCAGAGAAACCTGCTAACTTTGGAGTGTCTCAGGTTTCTTACGGTGGTCAGTGGGCCTCTATCCTGTACAGATTGAGTGTTCCAGTGTCCTTTGCTGTGACGTTTGTGCCATGTCCACAACAGGTGGTTTCCAGGTCTCCTTTCATCATTACTTTATGTTTGTTGTGTTTGTTTTTAAAGTTGTTTTAATGAGAAAGTAGATGAGATCATATTTCTGGGGAAAGGAGACAATGGCAGCAATGCTACTGGCTCGAGTATCATTCTGCGAACACAGGCTCTGAGAAGGTGGCAAGAAAACAGTGAGAGCTACATTTGAGTTCTACTTTCCCCAAAGATCCTACACCTGGTTTCAAAGACTCATAATTTGGTTGACATTAAAGACACATAGGATTTAAAAATGACAAACATCTTTTTAAAAATTAAGAGTACTGTTTTTCAATCATCAGACTGGCAAAGATCCACATAGTTTGGTAACTACTGAAGAAAGGGTGTGAGAAAGCAGGTACTGTCCTGTGTTGCTGGTGGGTGATTTAATTGCTACACCCTCTTAGGAAGGTAACTGAAGTATTTACTAAATGCACATATCCTCTGACCCAGAGTTTTCGAGATGAGATAACTGACTGAAGCATAATTCTTACGGGCAAAAAATGGCAACATCCAAAAATGTCCACCAATGGAGACTGGTTAAATTATGACGTATTTCCACCAAGGAACACTTTAGTCATTATTGCTTGTTTATGCATAACATAGCTCTGGACCTATATGCTAGAAACTGATAACACTGGTGGCCTCTGGGAGGGGACTGGGCTGAGGGGACAGGAATGGGAGGGAATTTTCATTTACCTTGTACAGCTAGTGAATGTTTAACCTATCTCTACCACCACTCCAACTGAAGCAAAAAAAGTTTTCTGGTGGTACAAAGTGCACTAATAGTTTTTAACACAGGAAACTTGAGACAAATCCTAACCAAAGAGTCATTAGTCATCATGGGAATCATTTAGCGAAGTTCAAGAGTGGAAGGCCACCTGAGCTTTCCCACCCACTTCTTCCTTCCTGACAGAACACCAGATAAAAAGGAAGGGAAGGGTGACACAGCACAAAGGAGTCACCAAGCCAAGAAACTTGTAGGACACTTTATTGTGGCTGCTTGTAGTAAATCACTCAACGTGTACATTAGTTTGTTTTTTGTTGGAGACCACAGCGCAATGCTCAAAACCTCATCTTATGTCAGTCTAGTCAATGGTTGCCTATTTTATAGTACAACTAGTTAGAGGAAAAGTCAGGAAGATCTGGTCTTCACATCCCAAATTTAGGGCTGCAAGATTTCCAACCCATTTATATAAAGTGCTTATTATGTTCAGTGCAAAAAGGGCAGACTCAGGAGGGCAAGCAGATGCCAGGGGATGACATTTTCTGGGAGACAGATGCATTCTAAGATTCAAAGAAGGAAAAGCTGCCTCTAGTGTTTCCCTTGCAGTCTTTCTCCTCTCTAACATGCCTGAAACTTTGGATTTGACAGATGCCCATAATAGTTGTTTATCTTACAATCGAAACACTTGCTTCAGAGGGAAATCCACAGGGTTTCTAAGCACCAGAGATACTGACTTTGGCTTCCTCTTCCGGTTTGTCTCCACAGCAAATGTGACATCAACAGGCTGAGCTCTAGCTGGTGGGAAGCTCAGGGCCGCAGAGCTCTTCTTAGGGTCCTTATTTGCAAATCCAAGTCAATGGGTACAACAGACCTTTTCTAAAACACTGTCACATCTTGGGTTGGGAAGACAAGCCAGTGCATATTAAAGGAGTACTTCACCTAGTTTTCCGCCAACTGGATGGGACCTACTCATTTCTCCCTCATTCTCCTGGGCTTCTCTCTAGAAGTCCACCCTTGACTCCCTCTGTTAAGACAAAGCAGTGTACTACCTTCTTAATGACCCTGGGTCTTTGCAGTCTGGGGAGACTAGAGAAGAGGGAGTAGTTCCCTAACCAATTTAAGGGTAACCCAAGTAGGCAAAGTCTAGCCATTCAGCTTCAGAATCTTGGTTGCCATTTCTCTTCCCAGCCTCTTCAAAGAAGGAACCACATTCTCTTATTCTGCAGCAGCGATATTCACAAAACACCCTGGGCCTGTTAGCAAGTCCCCCCCCGCCACTGCAACTTGTTTGGAGAAGTTGGCCTTTCTCTCTACACTGGAGGAATGCATGGCGCCCCCGTTACTGTGTGCAGGGGCCAACCACATGCACGCAGCCACAGCTTTCGGATGCCAGCACCTGAGGACCCTTCTGTTCAGACTCTTCCAAACTCCCAGTAACTCCTTGTGCTTGTGGCAGGAGACCCAGAACAGTTTCATTCCACAGGAAGCACTTGCCCCAGAGCCATCTCTGAATTTCTGGAATGGAAGGAAAGGGAAGGAGGCAATGTTTGTGGTGCTGCTCTAAAATTCTCTGTAAAATCCTTAGTTACCAGGAGCTACTGGAACATCTCCACATGGAGGGGACTCTGTACAAACAGGATGACCCGGGTTAAGAACCAAAACGCAGGGAAGGTTTTCAGACTAGCAGAAGTCTAAAGTAAAGTGCCTCTGTACAGTGGGGAAAGTTTCATTTGTTCGAAAATGCTGGGCGTAAACACGAGTGCATAGGAATATGCACACACACTCATTCACTCTGAGGTAGGAAGAACCGGCCATCTCCAAACACACAGATTCCACAGTTTTACAGAAACATGGCACTTGCGTGAAAGGGCCTGTCCTTGCCCAAGATGGCAAGAAGGTCCAATCCAGCTCTTTCCGACCTGGGGCAGAGCCAGAGACATCCCGCTGCACAGGAGGAAGAAGTGGAGTTCATCTTCATCACTCTCGTCCTGTCGTTCTCAGGCCCTGCTGCTCACGGTCACTTCCTGGAGCCTGAGCCGTGGGCACCCCGGGTATGACTTGTCAAAAGCCACTGGGCGCAGATGTCTTGCACTACTGCATCACCGCTGTTCTTGGCGGCCTGCTGCACCTGTTGGACGAGGGCTGTGGCCCGTGAGTGCTCCTGCTTCACGGCTATCAAGTAGGCTGAACGCAGTTTGCAACATGTCAGGTAGGCCTGAACCTGGTGATCGGGAGTGAGAGACAGCCAGAGGGAAACCATCACCAGTGAATCACCGACACGCACACAGAAGCGGGTCAGCAGAGCCTCTGCAGACGAGAGCACCTCTCACCTGCCAAATTAATAATTGGGTTCTTGCCTTTTTTTATATTAGGGCATCTCTTTAAATATTCTGGACACTAAGCTATTACACTGTGTTATTTTGTAGTACAGAAGGCTACCACATATAACCTAAGAATTTCAAAAAGAAGAAGGCAGGCAGGCAGGCAGAATCTAGGCTCTGTCCATTCCCTCTGACACCTTCCTCTTCACTATCCTGGACTCTCCAGCTTCCTTCTAGCTTCAGCATCCGCATTGTCAACACTCACAAATTGTGACTTTATAGCTCTTTGGTGATTAATTGATTGATGTCTGTGTCCTTGACCAGACTTTAATCTCCATGAGGACCAGATTAATACCTGCTTTTTTTATCCTTTGTATTCCTGTCCTGGCATGTAGTAGGTGCTCAATAAATATGCATTAAGTGCATGAATGAATAAACCCTCATGTCTCCTCCCTACAAAGGGCACACAGAGTTCTACTTCACTATTTTCCATTTTCAACTTGCTGAATCTAAACTCTTTTAACAGGAAATTTAGGGAAGAAAAAGCATACACACAATTAGAAAAAGTCTACTTAACGTCTAATCCCAGATTGACTTTTGCTGTTTAGATCAGAGGCAGCTTAGTTTTGGGTGCTGGGGGTGGGGGTGTCTCTCACATAGTCTGAGACCCTCCATCTCATTCTCAGCTTAGTGGAGACAAGAGCCCCTTCTTTCCCTGGCTCCAACCTCACCAGCACAACCCTGCTTTAACAGTGTTCTAGGCCAGCCTACCAGGCTCACACGAGCTGCCTCCCAGCTTCTGGCAGCTGCCTTTCTGTGATGGTCCCTCCTGCTGGTTGGACTCTACTCTCACCATGTTTCATTGTTCTATCTCCTTGTTGTCTTGGTCACTGAAGTCTTCCTTTCCTAAGCTCAATTACAGGTAATCTCCTGAAGCTAGAAGATGTGTGGCATGTTCTGAGCTCACTAAAGTGATCAAGTCGTGGTGTTTGGAAATCTAGCTGCTGCCTCAGGATGTTAGCTCTCCAGGCCTTCGATTCCAGTTAGCAACTATGTATGTTAAACATACTATCATAAGTTGGCAGGCAAACTACCTACCTGACGAATGAGAGTATTTTACAAGAAAGTCTGGAATGGGAACTGATTGAAGCTGACATTTGGTGAGACATCTATGGCTTGAGATCACTTTAAGTGCATTAGAATAGCTACTGAGAGAAAAAAATGAAAAAAGTGGTAACGACTGTCTAGATTTTTGTGCACATCTTTCCCAGGGACACAGCCTCTGTGCTTTTGAGTGGGAGGCTCACTGAGGCTTGGAAAAGGACTGGAGTTGGGGAATCAGGGAACCTGGGGGTCTAGTCTGGCTGTTAGATTCTCACTCATATAGAAAGGCATTTCTCCACAATTCAAAATGTCAGAATTCCATCCTTTCCATAGGACCTTATCTTGATGTTGCAGAATTAAATGAAGAAATGCTAATAACATGCTCTTCCTCACCCCTCAGTTGAAAAAGGCCCTCAAATCCAGTGCAGCAATGAGCAATACTGCCACGGAGAGCAGCTCTGTGGCTGTTTAAGAAGCTGTGTGCTTGACGTTAGTTTTCTTCATGGACTCAGATGCCAGATCATTCCACCGCTAGCGATCTGGCTTGGTTTTCCCATGTCTTGCCTGGCCTGTGGGCCTTATTCCTGACGGCAGGTGGATCAAGCCTGTGGTCAGCTGCAAATAGGAGCAGCTGGGAATACTTTTATTTTGCCTGGCATTCCTTGCAAAGGCAATGGAGAGCAAAGGTTCACCGATTTCTTACTAAACAGGGAAGTGTCACTGGACTCTGGCAAGAGGGCTGCTCTGGAGAATGAGACACCAGTGGATATTTGTTGGTCAAGAGTTGGGTGGGGCCTTTTTTACTGTAGAGGGAAACCTTTTCCCTCTGGGATAAAGCAAAGACTGCCCATTCAGTAAGGCAACCTGAAGCTGACAGTGAAGGACTTCCTAGGGCTCTCTGAGAGAAGACCACCACAGAAAATGGAGATTCAAGAGTAGCCCGGGACATTTTGTCTCAGTCATAAAAAAATGGGAAGGCAAAGGCTAGCACAGTCAATGTTCACATGTTCCCTGTCTGTTTTCTCCCTTTTACACCCCTGTATGGGCTGAGCTCAAGCTCTGGAACTCAAAGAAGCTGAGATACAGGCAGAAACGAACAGGTAAGTCCAAAGTGCTGTTCATGAGCATCACCAGGTTTGGGGACAATTCTGCTCACCTTATTGTCATCACTGTGTATCGCCTGGATCAGGCCCTCCAGCTCCTGTGCACACGAGAAATACAGCAGTTAGGAGAGGGAGAAGCGTCCCCAGTGTGGGAGCAGAGGCCTCATCCAGTCTCAGCACAGCTGTTCTGACTCCAGGGTGGAGTCAGAATTCAACTCCTGCTATGAGAACAACAAAGAAAATCTAATGATAACACTAAGCTTGGGAATTTGAGAAAAAAAAAACAGTTCCCAAGAGGCTGGTCCTTGGCCTTCACCATTGGGATATGGCTCTGCTCACCAGACAAAGAAGCCACAGGGGGACGATTTCACAGGCAGCATGCTTCAAGGGCCATCTGCGGGTCTACTCTGACCTCCTCTATAATCACAGGGAGAAGCCTGACTACCTTGGGCCACAGACACTTCTAGGCACAAACAGTAATGGCCAACAGATGTGGAGGGACACTTTCCGGGTATAGAGGTCATCAGCATGGCTGTCCTTTCCAGGGAAGGGCTGACTGGAGTGAGGCTGTTATTACAGAGGGGTTAGAAAGATAGAGGGATTTTGTAGGGTTTCAGGTACTTTATGTGGAACAGAAATAGGAAGAGGGGAATGTGAACACCCTGAAACAGACAGAGGGGCCAAGAACTAGAAGAGGGAGTGCACCTGCGGTGGAATTCTCTTGAACGCTTCCAGGCAGCTGAGGAGGATCGTGTCGCCATCGCTTTTGGCTGCCATGCCTGACTCAATGACACACTTGACTAGTTGTCGGATCTCACTGTATTTCTCCCTCTCTACCAACTGCTGGGCAGCTCTGCAGTAGGTCATGGCAGCGTCGAGCTGGAAGTCCTAGAACAGATGCAGGACGATAGGCTTAGGGCGGCAGGGGACATCAACAGTGGGGAGGAAGGCACCATTTGAAAAGCTCCCACTATGCTTGGTGTGGACAAGCCGAATCGACTGTAGCCACAATAGAAAACATTTATATGACAAGCAAACCAACAAAAAAAAGCAAAAACTTCCTTTTGGAGTTGGGCAGATATTTCGGAAGCAGCCATAAAAATTGTAACCTTAAAATCTCAAATGGTACATCTCACTTGCTGCCGTGTCACTTTCTGAAAACTTTCTCATCAAATTCCTGACTAGTTCATGCTCCCTCTCAGTCACCTTTCTCTCGGGGAAGGATGTTAGGGGCTGGCACTTGCTGCTCTGGACATTTGTGCTGTTAAGAGGTGCCCTGGTGTTCAGAAACAGAAAAATTCACCGCAAGACTGATTTGCTGTTAACTACCAGATAAACACTCAAGCCTGTCTAGGACGATCCTTACCACAGGGCCTCCCACCTGGGTTATCGTGTGTGAAGAGCTTTGTCCAACACAGAATAGGCGGGTAGAAAGAAATCTGACTGATGATTTATGAGGACACACACAATGCGTTCAAGACCCCTCCTGCCCAGAGAGTGATGGTTCTTAGGGTGTCTGCTGGTAGCTGTGCGGTGGGGGGGTCATCTGGAGGAACATGCCCCGTGGTTTCAGTGCCCTGCTCCAGCCTCTGCTCCAGTGCCACAGCCAGACCTATGTCCTCTTATCTCAAGCAACAGAAAATGTACTTCTGGGCAGACAGAGGATGGAGGGGCAGCCCTTCCTGCCAGTGGCTCCTCCTGCCACCCAGGAGATCCCTCTGGCCACCTCCTCTAACCCCTCGCAGGGTTGCACAGAGGCTCTGCAGGGAAACTGCTGTCGGGGACTGTCCTGGCCCTGGTTTCAGGTATTTCTTGGACAGCTTTAACGAACTGGTTCCTTGGCTTTTGGCAAAATGGCCTGGAGTCCTGAATTTAACTAAGTTCTGTAATAGCCACCTCCTTGATTTCATCCCGATGTACAAGGATGAAACTGATCACCCTTGGTATAATCTTGAGTGATCCGAGAGTCATACCTGTAGAACACGGAATGCAATTCCAAAGCCATCTTCTACATTTTTCCCTCCTAGCATGACCTGAAAAGGAGAGGGAAAGGTGCTTAAGAAGCAATAATTACTGCAGTAGCCCCTCAATCAAGAATGAGGACCTCCATTCATTCAACAAATATTTGCTGAGACTCTACCAAGTATTAGGCATTAGAAAAACAAGAGTAATCAAAATGGACTGGATCTCCAGCCTTCTGTAGCTCACATTCTACTGGGGAGGCAGCCGTCAAACAAACAAGTCGAATAATAACTAGACATTACAATTGTGGTAAGTGTTTTGAAAGAGCAGAACAGTCTAGCAGAGGTCTGAAACACTGTCCGTACCTTGCAGGCAACATCCATTTTCATGTAGTTATTTCCAAACAGGGTTGGCAAAGGTAAGGTGGTGATGTGAGAGGTCCCAGTACTTTCACACCGATGTAGGAACCTGGTTACTTCCATCTGCAGCTGAAGCGTGTTCATGTGCCTGTAGTGATGGGGGTGCACAGTGTAGCCTCCTGAGGGGCTACGGGAGGGGTTAGGGATGGCAGTGCAAAAGGCAAAAGAAATGATGTGGAGGGAGGAGAGATCCAAAACACCCTCTGAGCAGTTATGACAAGACAAAAACAGGGGGTCTAGTGCCCTGCACAGACTCAGTAATAGTTAAGGTACTCCATGGAACTGGGGAAGGTCCAGTCCTAGAATCACAAGTATTTATCGAGCACCTATGTACTGCTAACAGCAACAGAGGTCAAGAGAGACATGAACCTTATGCTCACAGAGTTCATAGGCTAGAAGAGAGATGAATAATCAACAGAACACAGGCTAGGGTTGGTCAAATAGCAAGGCTTATGAAGTGATTGGGCCTATGAAGGCAATAAATGGTAGTGGTGGAGCATGCTGTGTTCTAAGCAGAAGGACTGGCAAGGAAAAAGGCTGAGAGGAGGGAAGGACTTTGTGCATTGAGGAGCCTCCAGGAGGCCGGTGTGACTGATGCTCGGCAAGAGATAAAGATGGACAGGGCAGGGGCCAGATCACACAGGACCTTTTTGCCTATTGTAAGGGGTTTGGAGTTTAGTCTAATTGTCACACGTGATCCCCATCTTCCCCCTAGTCTCGTCTCCTACAAGCTCCTCTGTAGGTTTTCCCAGCTTGTGTTAGACACTGGCACCCAGGAATGATTCACTTTAGATGTTTGTGTGTTATTCCCAAAGGCCCAAGAATGGGCACGAGCAACTTCGTCACCAGTAGACGCTCAGCCCCAGCCTTTCTACTGCACCCTAGTTGATCCTTGAACCCGGAGCTACCTCGACACATCAGCTGCAGCCATCTTCTTTTGGAAGAAGGTGTTCTTCTTCTTTCGGGTGCTGCGGGAGGTTTCTTGGAGGTAGATCTTCAGGTGGTCCTTGGCCTTAAGCAGCCAAGACAGTTTCTCTCCCAGGTCTGTATATGTCTTTGCTTTGTGACTGAAGAAGCGAATACAGGTCATGGCGGCCCGGACTTGGTCCTAGAGAAAGAAAATGATGTTCAGGTCAGAGGAGATCTGGGATATTGGAGGGTAGGGGGTGTGAGAATTCTGAACTGATTCCCAGCCATGAGGCCTGGTTACCAGCATCCACTCCCATCACTGATAGTACAACTACTTTGTATCAGTTACTCCCAGGCCCAGGAGACCCTAAAGCGAAGTGAATGGCTGACCTCTTGGGTATGATATTGTTTTACCACAGCAGAGATCTTACAAAAGGACTTCTGGTTCTCCATTCAACTTGGCTTCACTCTTATTTTGGTACTGAATAACTCAGTTTCTCTGTGATTTAGTATTGACTGGGAGAAACGTTCACTCTCCCATCATGCATCTTCTCTAGAAACTCTGACTTCTCCATCATTCTTTATGAATTCTGCATTCATGCCTCACGCTTATCTTGAAACTACCATACACCTCTTTCTAACCTCTACATTCCTTGTATTCTGAAGAATGTCATTACTGACAAGATTCAGGTTTACCTCTGAGGATGAAGATGGAAATCCTAATGTTATTCAACAGTGCTAGACAGCAACATGTATTTGCTCTAGGGCTGGTCAAACAGCAAGGCCAGGGACCAAATGCCAGTCTTGTTTCCTCACTTCATGCAGCCTCCCTGCCTGGCAGGAATCAGCACGAAGGTAGAAGGCAGGATGGTGCTATTACCTTCATAAACTGCTGCAGTTCATACAGAATGTGGTAGTAGTTCTTCTTCTGTAAATGTTGGCAGGCAGCAATCAAATGCTTTCCCCAGCTCTCCAAGGTTGGATCAATGGATTCTAGCAAGTTTTCCAAAGTGTGTAGCTTCCCACTTTTATAGCTTGGCTGGAAGATGCCCTCTATGAAGAGTTCTGGAGGACTCTCCTGGAGTTGGCCAAAGCAGAAAGTCACAAGTATTGAGCCTGGTTCTGGCACTGGGATCCACCATGAACTTCCTTCCCCTCATATACCTTCAGCATCCTCTTTAGTAGTGCTTCTTAACTTTTTGTGTGTCACACTTACCTTTGAGAATCCTACTCTAGTATGGCTCCACTTCTTTCCTTCCCTGTAGAGAAAAGCTCCTACACTTCCTATATCCAATTTCTCTCCTCTGATTGTCTCTTGGACCTACTCTTATCCCATGACGCCATCGCAACTGCCTGTTAGGTCACCAATGACCTCTAATCATTAAATCTAAAATTCTTAGTCCTTGTTTTCCATTTTATCTGTCAACAGCTTTTATTATAGCTGATGGCTTTCTCCTCCTTGAAACTTTCTTTTGACTTCTGGGACACCACTCTCTCCAGGTTTTCTGCCTGCTTCTCTGGCTATTCCTCCTCAATATCCTTAGTTTATTCCTCCTAATTGCCTCAAGGCTTAGCAGAAACCTCTTTTATTTTCTATCTCCACTCACTGTTGTGGTAAATTCATACAGTCTCAAGGCTTTAAATCTTATCTGTTTGCCACTTATGCCTAAGTACCTATTTCCAGCCTATTCATTCCTCCCCAACTCTGGAGGTATATATTCAACTTATATACAATTGCCTGCTCAAAATGTCCTTTCAACTATCTTGTAAACTTAATACATTTAAAACTGTACTCCAGATTGTTTCTTCCAAATCTACTTTTTCTGCAGTCTTCCCTTTCTCAGATGGCAGTTTTGTTCTTCTAGATGTTCAGGTCCCAAACCTTAGTCATCTTTCCTTCACAACATCAAATTCATTAGCAATTCCTATTGGCTCTATCATTAAAACACATGCCACATCTATGTATCTGACCACTTCTCACTGCCCCCAGGTATCCCCCAGGCCCAAGCCATCATCATCAACTACCTGGATTACTGTAATAGCCTCCTTCCTGGTCTACCAGCTTATACTCCTGCCTCCTTTTTGACTAATGCCAATTAATTTGGGTGATTCCATTAAAACATAAGTCAGATCATGTTACTCTGTGCAAAATCTTCCAATGGTTTTTCTTCTCACTTAGCACAAAGTCCTCAGAATGTCTACAAGGCCTTATATATAAGATCTGACCCCGTGTTACCTTTCTGACCTTCTCTGCTACTACCCTTTCCCTAGCTCACTCTGCTCAAGCCACCCTGACCTTTGTGCTTGTTACTCCCTCTGCCTACACTGTGCTTCCTCCATCACCTACAAGGCTCACTCTCCAGTTTCCACAGGCCTCTAATCAGATGTCATCTTCCTGAGGGATCTTGTTTAAAATTGCACAATTCATCCCTTCCCCATCCCCCACTTTATTTATTATTCATCACCTACACTATTTTATTTACTTTTTTATTGTCTCTCTCCCTACTATGACTTAAGTTTTGTGAGGGCAGATATTTTTGTCTTTTTTTTCTTTCACTGCTGTATCTCTAGGGCCCAGAATAGTCAGTCCTTAACTATGTAATAAATATCTCTTGGATTAATAAATGACAAACATTATGCACCCATTCCTCATAAAAGTACACACACATACTAATCCCCTTGCTTTGGAAGCTCATCTGAGGTTCAGAGACCTGGTGTCATAAGCCCCTCCTAGATTAAAAAAAGAAAATCACCTGTGCATTTATACTTCAGATTATGAGTTACTAATGGAGGGTAAAGGATGGCTGTAAACTCATGGTAGCATAACCATGCTGGCCTAGTAGCACTGGGTACAAGCTGTTTAGAAGTGGTGATCTGGGCTCTGAGAATATCCACAGTGGGTGAGGGCTATTTTTCCAAATCTGGATGTTCGTAATTGAGAAATCCAGAACTCATCTAAAGGTTGTAGGGCAGACTAAGAAGCAAGGGGAACAATGCCATAGGAAAGATAGAAGTCCTCAGAAGAGCAATACTTTAAGAAGCTCCTTTTAACCCATTCCTCTATCCACTCATTCATTCATAAATGGCACTAGGCCAGGGGCCTGAAGACACAGATAAGTAAAATACAGCCCTTCTTGGTTCAGAAAGGAAGACACAATTGAAACAGATAGTTTCTAGTGGGAAATTTTATCCAGTGGGATAAATGCAGTAACAGAGCTGTGTTCTAGGTACAATGCAGATGTACAGGAAGAGGTGACTCATGTTGCTTGTATGTTCTGTGAATGCTCAACAGAAAGCGTCTGAAAGCAGTTTTCCAAGAAAACACTCTAAGTAGGGGCTACAGCACAAGCAGACTCCTCCAAGTAAGAATGTGCATGGTACATGCAGGAAAATTTAAGTAATTTGGTTAAGTCTGATGGAGGGTATAGATAGGATCTGCGGTGAAAATAAAAAAAGAGAAATAAGGGGGCCTGATCCTGGTGGGCTCTGTACGCATGCTAAGGACATTGGACCTCAACCTGTGGCCATGGAGATCTACTGAAGGCCTTTTAGGCGGGAATAAAATGAATCCTGACAAACATGTATTGTGGTTTAGAAAGCTCCCTCTGGGCCATGTGGTAGGCAAAGGGTGAAAGGAGCAGGGAATGAGACTGGCAACAGAGTGCCTTGCATGCTCCGGCCGAACAGCTACAGTTTTTAAATTTTTGTTGTTGTTATTCCTTACTTGCTTGAGAATTAAGGTAAAATATTTCAGTTCAAGGATAACTGTGATTTCAGGAGATAAAAAGAAGGCTTTAAGCAAAACCGAATGAACAAAATAGCAGCAGACTCACAGACTCCAAGAAAGGACTAGTGGTTACCAAAAGGGAGGGGTGTAGGAGGGTGGGTGGGGAGGGAGGGAGAAGGGAATTGTGGGTATCATGATTGGTGCACATGGTGTGTGTGGGGTCACGGGGAAGGCAGTGCAGCTCAGAGAAGACAAACAGGGACTCTGTGGCATCTTACTATACTGATGGACAGTGACTGCAATGGGGTATGGGGGGGACTTGATAATAAGGGTGAATGAATGTAATAACCACATTGTTTTTCTTGTGAAACCTTCATAAAAGTGTATATCAATGATACATTAATAAAAAAAGAAGGTTTTATGGACATACAATGGGGAAATGACAGCCTCTTCAGCAGCTGGTGTTGGAAAAACTGGACAGCTACATGTAAGAGAATGAAACTGGATTATTGTCTAACTCCATATACAAAAGTAAACTCAAAATGGATTAAAGATCTGAATGTAATTATGAAACCATAAAACTCTTAGAAGACAACACAGGCAAAAATCCCCTGAATATAAACACAGGCAACTTTTTCTTGAACGCATCTCCTGGGGCAAGGGAAACAAAAGCAAAAATGAAACAAGTGGGACTACATCAAATTAAAAAGCTTCTGTACAGCAAAGGACACCATCAGCAGAACAAAAAGGCATCCTACAGTATGGGAGAATATAGTCATAAATGACATATCCGATAAGGGGTTAACATCCAAAATATATAAAGAACTCAAAAACCTCAACACCCAAAAAGCAAATAACCCGATTAAAAAATGGGCAGAGGATCTGAACAGACAATTCTCCAGAGGAGAAATTCAGATGGCCAACAGGCACATGAAAAGATGCTCCACATCGCTAATCATCAGGGAAATGCAAATTAAAACCACAATGAGATATCACCTCACACAGGTTAGGATGCCCAACATCCAAAAGACGAGGAACAACAAATGCTGGTGAGGATGCAGAGAAAGGGGAACCCTCCTACACTGCTGGTGGGAATGTAAATTAGTTCAACCACTGTGGAAAGCAATATGGAGGTTCCTCAAAAAACTAAAAATAGAAATACCATTTGAGCCAGGAATCCCATTCCTAGGAACTTACCTAAAGAAAACAAGTTCTCAGATTCAAAAAGACATATGCACCTCTATGTTTATTGCAGCACTATTTATAATAGCCAAGATATGGAAGCAACCTAAGTGTCCATCAGTAAGTAGATGAATGGATAAAGAAGATGTGGTACATATACACAATGGAATATTATTCAGCCATAAGAAGAAAACAAATCCAGACATTTGCGACAACATGCATAGAGCTGGAGGATATTATGCTCAGTGAAATAAGCCAGGCAGAGAAAGACAAATACCAAATGATTTCCCTCATTTGTGGAGTATAACAACTAAGCAAAAACTGAAGGAACAAAACAGCAGCAGACTCACAGACTCCAAGAAGGGACTAGCAATTACCAAAGGGGAGGGGTAGGGGAGGGCAGTTGAGGAGAGAGGGAGGAGATTAAAGGGCATTATGATTAACACGCATAATGTAGGAGGGTCATGGGGAAGGCAGTATAGCACAGAGAAGACAAATAGTGACTCTATAGCATCTTACTATGCTGATAGGCAGTTACTGCAATGGGGTGGGGGTGTACTTGATAATATGGGTGAATGTAGTAACCACATGCTGCTCATGTGAAACCTTCATAAGATTGTACACCAATGATACCTTAATAAAAAAAAAAGAAAAAAAAGGCTTTGCTCCTAGGTCTGACCATCGTAAAGCAGGGACAATGCTGTCATCAGCTTATACCAAGATAAGCAAGTAAGCAGCTTAACTCTCTTGTACTAGTCATCAGTTAAAAGCAACAGAACTGAGTGGTTTCCATTCTTAGTTTGTGTTTGGGAGAAGCAGATTTACCATGGAACTCATTTGGAAACTGAGGAAAAGGAAATGTTAGCAATGAAACTCCAAATAATATAACCTTCTTGAAACCTGGTGGGTAGCTGAAACAGTTAGTACTTAAGGTAGTAGTGAAAATATTTCCCTCTCACTGTCCTGTAGGGTATGGTGACCACGACTCTATGAATTGTTGACTTCACTTAGAGCAATCCTAGAGGAGATAAGTGTTTGTAAACTTTCATTGGCTGCCATTTTGAATTTGGATGGCAGACTGAAATTAGGCTAAACCTTAAGCTCCTTTAATTTTATATGAAATTTGGTATGAATCCAGCTAATTCCTCAGAAAATTTTCATGGATCTTTCAGACAAAAAAGGGAATGCCAAAGGGTCATGGTGGAACAGTCTTGACTTTGCTTAACAATGCTCCAAAGAACCAACGCGCTTCAGCGGTGCCTTTGCTGCCTGGGGGAGGAGGACAGAGTATGTCAGTACGAAATAAGGGCAGCACACAGGTGGAGAAAGACAAGTATCAAATGATTTCATCATCTGTGGAGGATAATAACAAAGCTAAACTGAAGGAATGAAACAGCAGCAGCCTGTGTCACAGACTACAAGAAGGGACTAGCGGTTACCAAACAGAAGGAGTTGGGGAGGGAGGGAGAAGGGGATTAAGGGGTATTATGATTAGCACACATAATGTAGGGGTGGCACGGGGAAGGCAGTACAGCACGGAGAAAACAAGTAATGACTCTATAGCATCTCACTACGCTGATGGACAGTGACTGCAAATGGGGTGTGCATGTGGGGGACTTGATAATATGGGCGAATGTTGAAACCACAATGTTGCTCATGTGACACCTTCATAAGATTGTATATCAATGATACCTTAGTAAATGCTATTCAAGAACAAAAAAAATTATTTTAATTCAAGAAATTTGTTTTGGAAGAATGGTTTTAATAAAAATCCAAACTACATATATTGAGTATAAAAAAAAAATAAGGGGAGCACACTCTCCTTCCATTATATGTCTGGGGCCTAAATATAGGATCTCTGCCATGCCATGGGGGCTTCCTGGCCCTGTGGGAACAACTCTGGATGAGCAACTGGGGCAGCAGTGGGACAGTCCCAGAGCTGGTGAGAGGTATGTAGAAACAGAAAGAGGTGGAGCAATTTGCCCAAGATCACCACCTATACAAGACTTTCTTTCCAGGGACTATGCTCTTATTAACTATTGGATTCTGCTTTATGTTTGGGGAGAAGGGATGAAATCTGTCATTGCCAGTCACAAGGGCAATTTGGGATCCAGTTTAAGACTTGCTACACAACTCATCAAATCATTTGTGTAGACAGAATTTTCCATTTGGCTTGATTCTGCCAGAGAAGATCTCAGAGTTAAGTTTAAGTTATCAACCCCCTTAAAGATGAGCAAGCTGACCCAGGCGGGCAGGGCGGGCACTGCTGTCTGGAGCGTGTTTGCGTGTCCCACCTTGTTGAGGAGATGCAGCAGGGCTTCCCGCAGGCAGCTGTGCCTCACATAGAAGCTGATGATGGCCAGGTTGGTGCTATAGTTATGCAGGTAGAAGAGGCATTCTTGGTAGTAGGTGTTGTTCATGATCTTCCCTTCAGGAATCACCTCCAGAGAGAGGCTCTGGGTCCGAAGGGTAGCTTCCAATTCTTTCAAGGTAGCTAAATAATCATCATCTTGCTGACAGGGAAGGAGAGAGTGTGAAAGGAAAATGGAACTCACAAAGTTCTCAGCAGCCTCTGGAAATATTGCTTTCAAAGAATATTTAACAATGTAGAAAAATGCTCACAATACGTTTTAAAGGTAGGAAACCAGGCAGGACACAAAATTCTATATAATACTGTGTAACACCAATTTCATTCAAGAACCAATACAGAAAATTCACTGGAATCTAAATATCCCTTAAATCTGGGTATGTGATTATATGTGATTTTTATCATTTGAAAAACAGCTTTCTGTAGTTGGCTGTTTAAAAAAAAAATTGACTCTGTATTACTTATCTAACCATATACAGTTACTTACCTAATTATATATAATGGAAAGAACAAAGTCCAAACCTGGCAGCTCTGAGCCAGGACTGCCACTGGCAGCTGAGTGGAAGCTGATCCTTTCCCCAGGCCATTACTGCTCCTGGGCCTCCCTCTCTAAGCTGACCCTGTGCCTCCTGCGCTCTTACCAAGGAGAGGAGTGGTCTCACTGTGGACTCCAGGTACTCAACCACATCCTGTACCAGTCTTGAGCCATGACTCAGCTGATTGAGGTCAAGAGGGGGCTTGAAACAGCGACTAAACTTCTCCCGTGCGGCAGTGAGGTTCCCAGCTTTAAGGCAGGCCATGCCCCAAGCATGCCATGCCCCAGTGGGATCAAGGCCAGTCTTGGTGGAGACCTGGAGGAAAAACTGCTCCTTTTAGTGAGAGATCCCTACATTCAGGCCTGAGAGTCCCAAAGACCTATTTTTCCTCATTTTTGCCGATCATCACCCCACACCCCAGGCCCAATCCACCTGCCATTACTCCCACATTGGCAAATATCATGCCCTAGATATTTTCCCATGGCTAAGGGCAACTAAGAGATGGCAAAACCTGTTAGTAAGGTTTGCCAAAGGCAATTCATTATAGTCGGGGAGATGTCAGCTCTGTTTGCCTTACCTCGATGCCCAGTTGGTAGTACTCAGCTTCCAAGAGCTGGTCCCTTAGCCTGGTCACTGCAGCTGGCCGCAGGATCTGATCCAGAGACGGCATGTGGCGATAGGCAGCAGCAACTAAGACGTTCAGTACATCTACCTTGCTGATGTAGCTACAGAGAGGAGAAGGGCAAGGCAGGGAGGCTCCACTGGATCTTACTATGAATAGTTGTTGCTGAAAAGTTTCCTATTTTATTTCAAATGTGAAATCTGATAATGAGAAATGAGAGGTATATAGACACTATGAGAGAAGGCTCTGGAATCAGACTCTCTGAATCTCAACTCCAACACTCAGAGCTCTATGACCTTTGGCAAGTTACTCTGCCTTAATTTATTCACCTGTAAAATGGATATAATAACAGGGAGTTTTAAGGATAAAATGAAATAACCAAAGTAATAGGGCTTAGGATGGTGTCTGCAACTTTACAGCAGTCATTGTTAGATATTAATATGTGAAGTAGGGACACTTCAGAACCCTCAGGTCTTCTATTTGAGGCAAGGCCTTTATACTGAATGTTGGGAGCTCACAAGATACCCATCTGCATTTTGGTTCTTTTGAACCCCGCTTGCTTGGGAGAGAGGGTGGAGATTATCAATGGCCTATGCTGCTGGTCAGTGCAGAGGTCAAATCCCTACCATTCCGTGGAGGTGCTGCTGGGTGCGCCATCTCGGCCCTTCACGTGGATTCTAGTCTCCTCGACTTGACATCCTCTCCCTGGGCTGAGAAGGGGCTCTTATTTTGACTATTAGGACTGCTGCCCATGATCTTACTCTTGACACCTGATGACTGCAAAATCTTATAATGACAGAGAGCCCAGGGAGCTTGAGCATTTATCTAGGGCTGCCTGAAACAGCACTCAAGAGTCTTGAATCTTGTATCATAATTCTAGCAAAACACCCTGTAGATTCTGAATTGTCCACCAACTTCCCCAGAAAGGGACTCAGTACATCAGTGATTCTCACCCTAGTGGGGATGTATAGGAGAGTGGAGTACATGATATTCAGTATCATATGTATGATACATCTGAAATACATGGTGTGTTTTGTTTTTAAACATTGGTTTATTTATTTAAGTGTCTATCAGAAGAAGGTATGAGTTAAAAACAGTAGAAGAATACTCTGCAAACCAGGAGTTTGAAACACATGAGATAAATCCATTCCCATTAGCATATGGGCACAAAGGCAGCTATTCTCTAGAATGGGTGCACCTGAACCCAGGGATGGGCAGAACAAATGTTTATTTTGAAACCACTGCTGTAAACTGTCAGAGAAGCCATGGCACTTAGGAGTTGGTGAGACTCCTACTGAAGTAAGGGCTTCCTTAATTTCTGCTGACCACAGTCTCAAGTGGGTATCTCCTCCATTCTGATTATTAGACTTTGAAAGAAGTATAGAACTTGATGTTAAATTTGTTTTTCTCCCTAGTCTGAGTCTCTTTTTCTTTTAATAAGCTTTTATTTCATTTACAATACTCAAATCTGAGTTATCTTGAGATATATTTTCATTTAGCCTTAAATTTCACCCTTTGCTACATAGAGTGGTTTCTGTTATTTTTTCTTCTTCTCAATTTCTGGTAAATTGGTAGGTTTTTGGTTCTTTTCATGGTTACTTAAAAAACTTAACATATTTAATACCTGTTCCTTCATTTATCAACTGGATAAATGTAGAATCTACTGCCTCTTGATATAAAAGGGTGAACTTACCAGTTAGGATGGTCAACAACCAAAAGACAAGAAACAACAAATGCTGGTGAGGATACGGAGAAAGGGGAACCCTCCTACACTATTGGTGGGAATGTAAATTAGTTCAGCCACTGTGGAAAGCAGTATGGAGGTTCCTCAAAAAACTAAAAATAGAAATACCATCTGACCTAGGAATTCGACTCCTAGGAATTTACCCAAAGAATACAAGATCCCTGATTCAAAAAGACATATGCACCCCTATGTTTACTGCAGCACTATTTACAATAGTTAAGAAATGGAAGCAACCCAAGTGTCCATCGATAGATGAATGGATAAAGAAGATGTGGTACATATACACAATGGAATATTATTCAGCCACAAGAAGAAAACAAATCCTACCATTTGCAACAACATGGATGGAGCTAGAGGGTATTACGCTCAGTGAAATAAGCCAGGTGGAGAAAGACAAGTACCAAATGACTTCACACATTTGTGGAGTACAAAAACAAAGCAAAACTGAAGGAACAAAATAGCAGCAGACTCACAGATGCTGAGTTTACCAAAGGGGAGAGATTGGGGAGGGTGGGTGGGGAGGGAGAAGGGGATTAAGGGACACTGTAATTTGCAATCACAGTATACGTAGGTCACCGCGAAGGCAGTACAGCATGGAGAAGACAAGTAATGACTCGATAGCATCTTACTATGCTGATAGACAGTGACTGCAATGGCTGGGGTGAGGACTTGATAATATGGGTGAAACCACAATGTTGTTCATAAGATTGTGTATCAATGATACTATAACAAGAATAAGTAAATAAATAAAAGGGTGAACTTAATTCCTTTCCACTTTCAAATAACACCTCCTGTCTTTCTCAGCCTTCTGGTTTTTGTTAATAAAAATAATAAAACTAACTTCACATTTTTGGAATACACAGGCTCAGTTCTTGCCTGTTATGTGGATACTCTCATTTTCTCCTCATACCAGCCCAGTGCGGTAAGTATTATAAACATCCCTACTGTACTGAGGAGGAAAGTGGGGCCCAGAGCACTTAACAGACTCGTCCCAGCTGGAAAGTGGCGAAGCTGAGATTCACTGCCCTCATGGCTCTCTGGTGAGTGTGTAGGCAAGGTCTCTGAGCAAGACCCTGAGGCACTTAAACTTTAAAGGAAATCATACTCTCTGTTCCCAAATCTGGCTAGGACTGAGTGCTGGGAACACAATGTGAGTCACACTCCTGGGTGGATAGCTAATCCGGGAAAGGGAAGTTTTCCATTGTCAAGGTAATGAGGAGAGGTGGAACAGGTTGTGCAGGGATCTGAGATCACACCTTTTCCATAGATAACTACGTATGATTCCTACCTGTGACACAGGGATAGACCTGTTCCAGTGTGCTTGCCAGATCTTTTACCCAGAACTCCCTGAGGTCACAGTCTGAATTTGGTCAAGATTGGACTACAGTTTCAGTTAAGGCTATGCATTGGACATACAGGGAGAATGCATTTTCTTTAAAAGTCAGAAAGTTTCACAGAGTCTGAAGGCGCTCACCTAAGTTGATTTTAATTACAAAGTAACCAAGGTCTAATTTCTTTCTGACTGGGTATAGCTTATACAACACTCTGCTTTGAAGATCCACACAGGGAAAAAGGACACAGGCTGTCAAAGTAGGGTGAGAGAGACCACTTGTGACCTAGTAATAGCCATTTCATCAATATCACACTGAGATGCAAAGCATTTCGGCATGACTTGCAGGAGAGAACAGTGAACTGAAAACTCATACTGGACAAAGAAAAAGCTGGACAGAAATAAGCACCATGTCGAAGAACAGAGATTCATTTACATTTACCTGTCACAAAGAGCGAGATCCTGGCTCTGGCCGGCCTTGACGAACATCATCTTGGCGCTGAAGAGCAGCTGCTTCATGATGTCTATAAGCAGTCCTGCATCCACCTCTGGGTTGGTGAGGCCCTGGGACAGCTGGCAGCAGTGCTCAATCAGCTGGTGGCCACAGGCAATGCTGTCCCTGTGCAGGTTCAGGATGGCAGTGCACAAGGACGCACTGGGGGCCTGGCCAGGAGAGAAGAGAGAAACACACGGTGAGTTCAGGGACTGCAGCATTTTTCAAATACAACTGGATGGCAGACATTTTTCCTCTTATTTCACAAAGCGAAAAACTCTGGAGGAAGGAGCCAAAATTCCACAGCAAAGCAGAAGTGGAACTAAACAAATTTCAGATGTTCTAAGTAGCAGCGCCAGGGCTCTGGCTGCGATGTTTTGTTACAAAACTGGGAAGAAGGCAGCTGAGTCCATCTATTACCCACTTCTTGGGAATGTCAGTATGTCCTCTCCTTTTAGCAGTCTACTGTCCCCCTAGTGCAGGTCCTCCTTATTGCTGGCTTGCACTGCAAAAGTCACCCTGCTTGTCTGACCACATGGAGAAATCTCTGCTTCAAGCCAGTGGCCAAAGTGTTGCTAAATTAATATTCCAAATGCACACTCTGAAACCTTTCAGGCCCCTGATACCTATTGAGTATAATTCCTTAATGTAGAATTCAAGGCCCTTTACAGAAATAGCCCATTTCAATCCTACCTTCTACTACCCGCCTATTAACACCCTATGTTCTCTCCAAGTTAAACCTCTTGCAATCTCCCAACCATGCCCTGCAATTTTTGACATTATGCCTTTACTCAAATGTTTGAGTTTTGCACTCTCTGGACTTCCCCTATCCTCCCTCCTCTCACAACCCCCAAGTTTCTGCTTGTCAAATTCCTATTGCTCTTCCAAGGACCATCTTAAATGCTGCCTCCTCCACGAAGCCTTGCCTGATCTCTTCTTGGGTATTTCCCAAGATGTTCCTCATTTTTCTGCTTAATTGATTTACTTGTCTTAGCTGCCACATTATTATAATGTAAGCAAGTGAAGGTCAGGCTGTCTTCACCTATCTGCATTTCCTGCCATACTATTACACATCCTCAAGAAACTCAAATGACCACCATATTTTATTGCTATTACCTGCTCATAGTAAAATTCACTGCGTACCAGCTCATTTTCCTCCTCATTCAGATCCAAAATCCATTCCACCTCAGCTGCTTTGGGAACTCTCACCACAGCTGAGTAAGGAGGGCTTTCACTCCTGGAACTGTCTGGTGCTGAGAAGAGACATGCCATTCAGCTGTCAGTCACATGCCAGCAGTCCTGTCCACCCAGTCCAGTGAGCTGGTGTGAGTTGCAGGCAGATACTTGCCTGCTGTCTAAGGGCCCTTTCTCTCTCTCCTTGGTCCCTTCTATTTCTTTTAAGAGACTGCATTAGGCACCTCAAAGTTTCTTCCCCAGGGAAGATTTGGGATGTTAACAAGTTTGCCATATAACCACCTTGCTTCACCACAAGAAGCTCTGAAAGGTACATGCTTCTCAAATGGAGGGCTGAGCCAGGGGCTACTCTAAAAACTAGTCTTCTGTGGAAGGGTGTAGGAGTAGTGATTACCTAGGGGGATGGAGGAAGCGGTTAGGAGGCAAGATGATGGTGAAGGGAAACCTATGGGGTGAAAAAAAAAAAAGAAATAGGATATTAAGGACCAGATTCTTTGGTTGCTGGCCTACTCAATGCTGGAAGCTAATGGGCCAGTATGATAGGTTAATATGGTAATTAACTTTTAGGGAAACAGCCTGCTGGAAATGCTAAGGATTTTCTTTGCCCAAGAAGCTGGACTGGGTTGCCATCAAGGGTATCAGTTACAGCTGATATGCTTATGGAAGAGCCAATCTGAGCATGTAAACAGAGTCACAGGGACTATGATGCAGTCTTACCTTCTGGTTGTTCTAGATTCTTCTCTGGGATACTGGAAACAGAAAGAAAAATGAAATGTCTGAATCCCTCTTCTTCCTCTTTGTTTTGAGCTTGGTGCATGGCACTGATATTTACTGTGTTACCTAATGAGATATCAGGGAATCATCCAAAACTCTTTTCACTCCCTCACTTGTCACAGCTAATCACTCATCACTTCCTGTCCATCCCTTCTTTTAAATACCTCTTTAAATGTCCCTCTTTCTCTCTTCATTCCCTCCTCAGAGAGGGCCATTATTTATTGCTAGAGCCTCTGCAATAGCTTCCCAATTAGTCTCCTTGATCTGTCAACCTATTCTCTGTAGCTACAGCAAGGTTTCAAAAATTTGCAAATCTGGTCACATTATGTTTCTGCTTCAAATCTTCAGTAGCTCCTCAGGATAAAAACATTCCACATTTGTAGTCAGCAAACAAAGCCCATTATGACCTGGTCTGGCTACCGCTTGAGACCATCTCCTGCCACCTATGACCTGTGCTCAATTCATAAAAGTGTCCCCCAGCTGGCCACTGGGTCTGGTTAGCTTCTGTTGGCATCACTAAACACTAAGTCCTGGTGCCACAGGCCAGTGCCCACATCTATCACCTGCATGAGGAACCTGCTGGTCAACCCTGCCCATGCTGCCAAAGAGCAAACTCAAAGCCTCTGAGCCACTGCCTAAGTCCTCAGCTGCCAGCCTTTAACTCCACAGTATACCGGCTAGAACCTTAGCCTATTACCTATATTTACACTTCTTCAAATGACTCATATTTTCTCTAGTGCCTTCCTTTGCAGATGTTGCTCCCACTTCTGGCAATGCTGTTGTGGCTTCTTTTCCTACTAGCTCTTCATCTTCTAAAGCTCAGACCAGGCGCCACCCTGCTAGGAAACCTTTCTGACCATAGAGCTAAGCTGGCTTTGTCTCCACCACTGCCCTTTCCTGTGACTTTACAGTCTGTTTGTTGGCTGTCTCCCCACTGAAATAGGGGCTCCTTGAGGGCAAAGTGATTACTGCTGAGTGACTGTTGAATGAAAGAATCTACATCAATTCTAACTGCTCACCCCAAATCTCAGCAGTACAGGTTCTCTCCTGTCGCTCACTACAAGAAAGGCAGGGGTGTGCCAGGGTCACAGAAGCTATAATATAAACATGGCATGTTTTCCTTCCTATGAGATGAGTAATTATCATGATGCATAGTAACAGGAAATGTTCATGTTAAAACAAACATGAAAACTATGGAGAAGAATATGAAACCTATTTAAGTCTGTTAAGTAAAACATGAAGAACTCAAAGTAATCTTGCTTTTGGAGAGATGTTTGGTTTATACTCCCAGATGCTCGAGGAGACTTGGTTTCTCTCTCTTATGCTGCTAGAAGTGGTGGAAAAAATTGAGCAACACTGAGCCAGCAACACAGTCTTGACCTGTCTTGCCAGAGGTATGAGCAGTTTCTAATGTCTGTCACTAGGTGATCTCTGTGTGAGAAAGTGTGGGCGCTCTTCCAGTCATGGAAGACAAGCAAGGATGATTAGCTAGATCAGAGCTGGTGCAAGTCTTGCTCAAACATTCAGCGGGTGTGAACATGTCCCTCTGCATCCAGCTGAAACTAGCTGAAGCAGGAGTAGCTGGTAAACAGGTGAAGTGGCTGGTGAACTGAGATCAGTCAGTGGATTTGGCCAGGGGATGGGCTGAAGAACCAGGTGCCCTAATCTCAGAGAGAACCTCGTGTAAGAACACTGAACTCTGCTTCCTCTCACCCCTGCCTCCTCTCTTAGTAGTTTCTCTGACCAAGGTCAAACATTTCACTGGAGAGTGACTGGCATTTCAGTGCAAATGTCAAATTAAAACATTTAGTAATCATTCCCATTTGAGATGGTCTCCACCATGAGATACCTAGGAGTGTAAGGACCTAGGGGAGGGGGCAGTGGTGAGTAACAGTAGCAGCCGTGCTGCAGGACACTCACTCTTTGTTGTAGTAGCTGTAGCACTGGTCACACACACGTGCGGGGTTCTCTCGGCAGCCTTCCACCAACATTTTCTTAGTGGAGCAGGAACTGCACACTAGCCGGCCACAGCGGCGACAATGATGGCGCCTGTTAAACTGAGGAGTGTCATTGGGAAGAGAAAGAGGGAGGAAGGAAGGGTGAGACTGCAGAACTATGAGTTTAACCTTTCATCACATTAATTTTGGTTTTCACAGCCTGTGATTTATTAAGGACACCAGCTGCTGGGCCTCTATTGAGAAAGAGCACACCACCCCTTGCCTTCAAGGAGCTGACATCATCTCTCTTGGCTGATGGCAAAGGTGCCCAAGTCATGAGCAATTCTTCAGTAGCTCCTGACAAGTTCTACCTGTCTGTGCATATGACATGTAAAGGCAAAGCAAAAAGTAGTAGGGAAGAAGTGACAATTTCAGCCACTGTAGATCACATTTCTACATGGTATTTGATGATGATGAAAAGTGTCATTTTTTTTAACTACTTTTACAAGTACTGCCTCATTTCATTGTAAGAGGTTGATAAATGGATTACATCTCTTTTATAGATGGGGAAGAAACAGAGATTACAACATCATTGTTTTCATCAGTACTCAGGCACTGTGTTCAGCGTGGTGACATGTTACTGTAGGTAGTCCTTATAGAATTGTGAGTCAAATAACATATCATCCCTAGATTACAAGTGAGCATTGGAGACTGAGAAAGTTAATAGTCACAGTGATAGTAAGAGGCAGAGCTGGGATTCAGAACCCACGTCCTGTATCTCCAGAGCCAGTAGATAAAACTACTACCAGGTCACCTATCCTAATGAGAAAGGCAGCAGAGCTAGAAACAAGATCACCTGATGTTTGGTGATTTCCTCTGGCTCTATCACTACCTCTTTTTAGTTATTTCATGAGAATGGCAAAGACTTTAGAATTTAAGGCTGGTTGAGACTCCAGAAAATACATTCCAGTCAGATCAAAGATAAATTCAAAGTCTTCAATTTGGTGGTGCTTCTGAAAGCACCAATATCCTCTTGTGGGCAGGAGGTGACTGTGGCTCATGAGCTAGAATTTTTCTTTAATTTCTCCTGCAGCAAAGCTGGAGACTGACACTGCTTACCATGGTGAAGCGCTCTCTGCAGCAGACCATGCAGATGCTCTCACTGTCATCTGGTACCCACTGGGGCCTGGAAGGGGGAGTCGCTGGGGGCACGAACTCCAGTGGGGGTTGACCCTGTGGGAAGCTCCTCTCCCTCGGACTGGGGGGACATCCAGTGGAGACACCTGAGAGCCAGAGGCATAAGTCAGAGTGAAAGGTCATCAACAATCAAGCTAATAAATGAAGAAGGAATGAAAGAGTTAGAATTACACTGTTTTACAAAACCCTACTGAAAAACAGATCTCGTTAATGATCATCAATGGCTTGACTGTGTTACAAAAAGAGAGACAATTGGACACTGTGCATCTCCAGATGGAAGGCACACAATTACTTATGAAGTATACTTACCAAAAAATATTAAGCCTGAATCAAATCAAGCTTTTAGGTCCAGCTAGCAGTGTACTGGAAATATAGGCGACAGGACTCAGATTGCCACAGGGTGGCAACCAGCAAAATCTAGCGTGTGGAAAGCTCTATAGGACACATGACCTAGCTTCCTCCATAAATAAAAAAGAGGTAGAGAAAAAGAAAAAAAAAAGAGGCAAGGGACCCTACTGATTAAAAGAGATTTAAGAGATGTTTTAGCCAAATACCATGTGAGGACATTATTTAGATCTTGATTCTAGAAAAAACAATGATAAAAAAAATGTTTATGAGACACCTGGGAAAATTTGAATTCTGACTGGATCGTTGATAATAATAAGGTTTTTTCAATTTGTTTTTAGGTATAATAATGATGTAAGGTTTTGTTTTATAAATATCTACCTTTTAGAGATATATATTGATATATTTATAAATAAAATAATATGATCTAGGATTTTCTTCAAAATGCTCCGGTAGAAGGATGGGAGTGTCGATGAAACAAGAATGGTCATCAATGAGATAATAATTATTGGAGCTGAATCATGGGTACGTGAGACTTCATAATACGGTTCTACTTTTGTGAACTGGAAAGTCTCCACAGTAAAAAGCTAAAAAGAAAAAAAAAGTGAGCTGCAGCTGCTCAGGCTGTGCCATGCAGATGTGGGAAGCTGCTATACGCCTATGAGTCTGAGCCCCACCCCCCAGGTCTGCATTAGTGAAGCATGGCTGATTTTCAAAGTATGACCATGAAATGCCACAGTCTTGGCTTTATGGTATCTAAAGAGATTTCTTGTCACCTAGCAGAGAAATGTTGGCAGGCCACAGAAAAAGAGAACTGAAAAACACAGCGACTCTTGGCAGAAGAAGAGAGTCTATGGATCTTTCCCCAGAATCCTGCTACCCCGACTGCTAGTAAAATACTTGTTGAGCTTCTTCTAAGTGTAGGCAATTGTGAAAGGGCCCAGAAATTGTGGGGAAGGAGGGGTGGTGAAAAGCGGGGACCAAGATGTGGCCGAGATCTTTAAGAAGCTTGTACCCTGTGTGGGTGACAGACAACTAACTAACTGCAATGTAGAGACAGAATGAACATGAGGATTAAATACACACCATCCCTCTTATTAGCAGATTTCTGTATTTTTGAATTTGCCTACTCACTAGTTTATTTGTGACCTCAAAATTCAGAATTTGTGGCACTGCTGTGGACAGGCACATAGTGGCGAATAATTTGAGCTGCCTAACTTGCAGCCTGTCTGAGGTTGAACAAGGTGATGTTCTGCTTTCTTATTTCAACTCATAGAGGTGAACAGAGGATGGAGTTGGTAGGGGACAGTGCAGTGTAGTGTGAGATGCTCTGGCTCTGGGGCTTGTTGGACAGGGTTTGAATCATAAACTCTCATTAGGGGCAGCCTCAGGCCAAGTCTGAGCCTATTTTTCTCTTTTGCAAAATAAAGAAGATAGCATCTACTAGGATAAACTGTTTTTAATTTAAGATTATAAACTGTGAGATGTATGTGCGTATATATGTGCATATTTTTCCTAAGAGCAATGGTTCAGTATTTGCTAATTCAGTGTTTGTGTAGACTTGATATATATATTACTACAGATAACAAGAATGGATTTTTGCATGTTGAATTTTCTGGGATATACAAAGCTGGGACGAACCAAAAAAAGTAATTAATAAGAATGCAGTAACTGGGAATGAAAAAAAGAGGCGAAAGAATCAGAAGTCAGAATAAGGCAAGATTGAACTAAAAAAATGGGTAACTCTCAGCATCTATTCTTACCAGGAGCAGTACCAGAAGAGAACTCTGCTGATGGTGATCTAGACAAGGTCTCAAGGTCTGATGCCTGACTGACAAGTTCCTGGAGGTGAATCACAGAATCTGTAGAGAGGGAAAATGCTGACAAAACATCATTCTACCATAAGCATTTTTCCTCACTGTGCTGGGTATTTTTAGTTGAAAGCCCTGTTGGCTTCACTGACTGTCATCCCATGATTCTACTAGGTTTAAAAAGAATGGTGAGATGTATTTCTGAGACAACAGCAAGCATGCTTCTTAAACTCCTCAAGAAACAAACTGTTTAGGCACATGAGATAATGAAGCAGATGCTATGATTTTACAAAACAGATCTAAACATGCCCAGAGGGAAGTAGGAGACATTTAAATGATGGCCATGGGGGTTAGGGAATAAGAAGAAAAAAAAAAAGCTGGTTAGGAACATCAGCCCACATTTATTTCATTTTCTTCATTCAAGAACAGGCTGAGGCAGCTCACACACTGTGCTATCTGATGCGACTCTGGAACAGAGCGCACCCTCAATGCAAAACGACGGCACTGAAGAGCCCACTGCGCCCAGGCCAGACGGGGACTACTTCCAGCAGGTTTTGTTTCCCAAACCTTTTTGTTATTATGCACGTGGTGGTCATCTATCATTTTTTAATTCTGATCAGCCTGCTATTTCCTCCAAGGCCAAATGTTCTCTGTCATAAAGAGTTCTCTCTACTGAAGTGTATTCCTGTCACTCTTGGTCAACTCAAAATAATAAAAGAGGAGAAGTTAAAAGTAAGGATGTAGCATGGTCTTTTCTGCTCCAGAAAGAGCCCCCATCTAGGATGTTGGTAGTTACCTGATCGTTTCTCTCTCAGAGGGTACGGGAAGTCCAGGGCTTTTCTCGCATATCTGGAAAGCAGTGAGTCAACTTCGTCCATGGTGAAGCCAATCTCCTGCCCAGTCAGCTGCCGGTGCAGAGTCTGTACAGCCACAGTGGCCCAATCCACTTTCATGTTCATGAGTAGCTGCTCCAGCATGAGTAGGGGGTTAGAGGACAAGTGGGAATAGCTGGCCCGGTGCTGCTCAGGAAGGGTCAGCAGAACCTGTTTGTGGGATAGACTCACAGAGTAAAGAAAATAGTACACATATTTCAGAAGAAAGCCGAGGTTCTTCCTAGGAAAGGGGAAGGATGTCCAGGTCCAGAAGGCATATGCCCACTACTGAAACGGGCTAGTTGTCTTTCAGGAAGCAAGGCTGGCCTCCAGGTGGCATCAGGAAGTACTCTAAGTACCTGTACTTACACGAGGGAGCAGGGGTGGGCAAACTTATCTTAAATGGTCAAACAGTAAATATTTTAGGACTTATAGGCCATAGGTCTCTGTCTCAGCTACTCAAAAGAAGCCAAAGGCAATAGGGAAATGAATATATGCTTGTATTCCAGTAAAACTTGATTTACAAAAGTAGGCTGAGGACTGGATTTGACCCACAGGTGGTAGTCTGCTGACCCTTGTCGTAGACCCTCCAGGTATGGTTGAGCTCTGCCTGATCCTTAGCGCCACCATTCTGTCCATTTGAGGCTATATTAGAGTAAGTAAAATATTAGGTAATACTAGCAGACTTCGGGTAAATGGTGACTCTAAATTCTTTCTAGAGGTTGATATCACCAGCTTGAAATATGTTCACTGGTTCTGTTCATCGCCAGTTTTGAAGGACTCCCCCATTTAGGTATTTAGGTATAGTGCATCTTAAAAAAAAAAAAAGTACCTTCTTTAAAAACAGTTTATATAATTGAACTCTGAGCAAGTGGGCCAAGTGGTCACACTGATGGCTCTCCCAGCACTCGTCCTTTACTAGGGGGTGGTACACAGTACTGCCAATCAGCATCACTATATGCATGTCAGTCCCATCTCTCCCTAAACCCTCCTTCACTAGATTACACTGTCTAGCTTATAATTTCTTCTATTAATGTCTCCAAGGTTACACATATTACCTAGACAATTAACCCTTTTTGAGCACAGACTAGTTTATCAAGCAGTAGTTTGAAATCCTCGTATCGGAATCCCTTTGGATGATAGACAAGCTCTGTCCCGAGAGATTCAGTTTTAACTTACCTGGGGTGGAGGTCAACTACTGGTATGTCTAAAAACTTCAGGTGATTCTACAAGATAGGTAGGTCACAGGGAAGGCAGTACAGCATGGAGAAGACAAGTAATGACTCTATAGCATCTTACTACACTGACAGACAGTGACTGCAGTGGGGATGGGGTGAGGACTGTTGAAACCACAAGGTTGTTCATGTGAAACCTTCATAAGATTGTATATCAATGATACCTTAATTAAAAAAAAAACAACTCCAGGTGATTCTAAGACATGGTCACAATTGAGAAACACCGATATAGCAGATGCCAGGGAAAACATAAAGAGAACTTAAAAGGACCAGGTAAAATTCACTTTGGAGGCATGGCAGTAAAGAGAATGATAAATCTTGAGGGACTCAGCTAGGATATGGTGGGTTGCTAGGGTAAAGATTTTATATAGCACAGGCCCAGGGTGGCAGGTACCTGGAAGAAGAGTCATCGAAAGGACAAGTTCTGAAATGGGAGCCAGGCCAGCAGTCTCCCTCTCAGGCATGCTTTCCCAACACACCCTTTCCCTCCTTACCTTGGAACCCATGTACAGCGCCTGGATCTCATGGTGTCGGACAGCAGTCAGCTGTCCATAGAAGTGGGTGGTGAGATAGTTGGCCAAAAAGTGAGACGTGGCCAAGCTAGGGTGCTGGTCAAGGGCTTGCTCTGTGACCTCAAGGCACATGGTGGGGTCAGGAATTCTTTGTAGGAGCTGTTGCAGAAGCAGAGTAGAGGAGAAAGGTGAGGCCCACAGAACTCCTAGACCAGCCTTGTTTTATTTGAGAATGGAATATTAGGTTTATCCATTTTGAACTAGCCCCTTCTTCACACTCATTCTTTCACCACCCCTGTAGCTTCACAAATGATGGCTTTGACAGAACCCGAGTTCAGCAGAGTCCTGGACCCAGCTGCCCACCTGGCACCTAATGCAGGTGTAGGCACCTTCTGCTCAGATGACTGTTCTGGCTCTTGAAGGACACAAAGGGGCGGATCTTATCGAAAGATTGAAATGCTTTGCATGGGATTCAGAACAAAGCCATCTGATTTGGCTAACCTTTTTGTCCCTTCCCAAAAGAAAAATGGGAAGAGTTGGAAACTTACTTGGAGAGCTTTTTCATGATCTCCTCTTTCTAGAAGGTGTAGAAGATGCTTTTGATGTAGGCTGATTAAATGTTCTCTTGGAATGGGATACAGGCAGCCCCACTCCTCACACAACCCATATTCCTGGAAAGAAACACACACCATGCCTTCAATCCCTTTAAGTTACTGGCCTTGTCATTCATCTGGCTTTTGCCTGGTTTTTCTTGGTGGTCTTGAGTCTGCTAAAGCTCAGGAAAGTTTTATAAGTGCTCATGGGAACTTCACTGTGGGATTAAAGTGGGATCATAAACTCAAAGGACTAGAGTGGCAAAATAAGTTATAAAATGATCACAAAGTAGGCCAACTGTTTCTTCTTGGCTCTACCATAGAAAGGAAACAGATGACATATAGTGACTGACACTTAGTGCCAGCCCTGGGGAGATACTAAGGAAGTGGGGAAGATTGTCCAAAGCAGACAGTGCCTACTCAGCTCTGATGTTGCCAGATGAATGTGTAGGCCCAGGGTTTCCAGACTTTAAAAAATTAAAAAAAAAAATCTTTTAAATTAAAAAATGCTTTTATTTTAAAATAAAATGTTGGCAATGAAATATACATGAAAAAATAAAAATTCTGCAGACCAATAATGCCTGAGTCAAATAAATGTGGTGGGGGTTGGATTTCATCCATGTCCTCTCTTGCTACCTCCTACCCCTAATTTGTGAACTCTAGATTAAAGTTTCAGAGAATGGAACTCCCAGGGCTTTGTCCAGGTATTATAATATGGTGGCATCTGGAATGCCTTTCCCACAGCTTTGCCTGAGGCCATTTTCCATAGCATGTTTCCTTGTGTCTCACACTACATTAGGTGCCCTGCCTGTGCTCCCACCACCACTGATATACTGCAGTCCTCCAGGAATGTGTCTTATACTGCCCTCCTTCCCAAAATGTGAGTTGTGCAAGGCAAGGACTGAGCTGAATTATCTTTGTTTCTCTACCATTTAGCACAGTGGCAAATAAATGCGCAGTCAATAAAGGTTTCCTGGATGAAGGTCTGGATGAACATACCTATTTTGAACCCTAGTATAGCAACTCCTCAAGTGTTAAATAAAATTATTTAGTACTCAAATTGTCCAATAAACACATGAAAAGATATTCAAGGTCTTAGTAATCATGGAAATATAAATTAACACAATAATGAAATACCATCCTATTGGCAAAAAGTGAGAAGTTGAATAATACCAAAGGCTGGTAAGGATACAGAGCAACAGGAACTGTGAGTGGCGTATCAAGGTAACCGATTTCAAGAGCAATTTGGTGATGTCTTAATAAAGGTGAGGATGCTCATGACTGGTGGTATGGTGATTCCCTACTAAGCCATATATTCTGCACCTAATGTATACAGCATATGAAATCTATGCATGAATACAAGGGTAATATCACAAAAGCATCAATAGTATGTATTCTCTATACTATACATCTCTGTATGTTGGTAAATTTCACACACATGAAAAAGAAAAAAGAATGTGATGTAGTTACCAAAAATATGAGGACACAGATACATGGAAAGGGGTCTGTATAACAAGGTAAGGAATTTCAACTCTGAAGAGAGGAGGAAGGGGAAAACTACCCAGGACAATGGTACCTTTGCTTCCAGAATCGTGCTCATGACAGCTGATGGGTCCTCAGCACAACAGTTCCTCAGGGTTTGCCAGTCACACCACACTGGGGTAGCCTGTAAACCTAGAATCTAAGGAAAGACAGGAAAAGCTATCAAACCACACTGCAGCTTTTCCTTCCATGAACAAGTCATCAGCCAATCCCTAGGTCTCTGTTCCAAAGTCAGGCTGACAGAACTTACCAGGAGAGAGCTGGAATTAAGAGAGTGGGGCACAGATTTTTGGAAAGGTGAGTGAACCTATCCGGGAGGCACACTTAGGAAGCAAAGGCTAAGTGGGGAGGCCAGGATTGGGGCCTTTCACTGTGAGGACAGTTCTCAGAGGCTTCTGTGCTTTATTGCTTGCTCGGCCTTCTGGGGTCACTAGTCCCATTCTCACCTGCTTCAAACGCTACCCCAAAATACTCTGCTGCGTGAATGCTCTGTGGGACCACCATTCATGGGGCTCTGATGAAAACTGTTGAGGATGAGTGGAAAGAAAATCTTTTTTACCTGCTATTTTTACTTTCCCTGGGAAAAAACTGGACTCTGTTCAGTTCCAAGTACACATGGAAAAGTTAGCATGTATTTCATAGTTGTTATGTAGCTGTAACCACCCAAAATCTGTCTCCCTGAGCCTCTTGATTTTACATATAACACATATTTCACAGGTATTTTTCACTGTTGAAAGTGTCACTTTCATGCATCCTTTCAAAATGTCTCTTAAAATTTAGCTGCCTTTTTGTTCAAAGCAATCCCTAAAAAAGACATGATAGAGATTAAGCTCCTAAAAACTGGACAATAAAAAAGACATAACAGACATAAAACATACACAAAGCTCAAATATGTATGTGAAAAAGGCTTTGTGGACCATAAAGCATCATTCCAATGTTAATTTTGCTATAATTTTTATGCTTGTTTGATGCATACATATTTAACATTATAGGACTAAATAAAATAGGAACCCGATAGAAGGCTTCTTTGCTGTTTGCCTAAGAAAAGAAGCCAGATGCAGGGCAAAAGCTAGGCCTAGATTTTCTGTTTCTTAAAATCTACCATCACATGAGAGTAAGTTGGAGTTGGTAATAGGGTGAGAAGCCCATTTCCTTTCTCTTGAGGCCAAGTCCCATAATACCTTCTGATACACCTGCAGCTCCGCCAGCTTTCTCTGTAGTTCACACTTTAGTCCCTCTTGGACAGTTGTGTCTGAAATGCAGTAGGCCAGGATCTCCAGGCATGACTCCAGGGGCCACCTGTCCACAAACTGTAGGGTTAGCTGACTTCTCAGAGATGCATCCTTCACGGGAAATAGGAACTGCCAACCTTCTTTGTCTACAAGACAAAAAAAGATGCCCTGGGGCAGCAAGCCTACCTTGACAGGAGTTAAGGTTCATTTTTAAGAACAGGGTTTTGTTCAACTTGGTAACAGGAGTTTGGAAGACCCTTAAGATCCATGTGATCTTAAATTAGTTTTTACACTTGGAATCATCACATGACAAGGAGAAATGCCATATACTTATGTTTCTCTTTATGCAAACTTAATCACAGCATGAGACTTTCTGAAGAGAGAGAGGGAGAGAGAAAGGAGAAAGGAGGGGAAGAAATGGAGAAGGAAGAAAAGACAAAACAGATGGAGTTCTCCATGTTTTGGCATGCTGCGCATATAGCACTCTTTCAAGCTTAACTTCAGTGGAACTTTTAGTTTTTCCTGCAATTTCCACTTTGTGCCACACATAACTACTTCAAAGTTATTTCAGTAAACTAGTTTTACTCCCTCGATATTCTGTCATTATTACTTAGTAGATCTATTCAACATCCATTTCACAGATGTTAAAAACAGAAGCCAACCAATTAAGACGACATAGCCAATGCATAGATTTCTCCATCTACTCAGGGGGTATTTTCTCCTTTCCACAGGGCAACCAAGCCCCCTACCCAGAAGCCATTCCCTATAGCACCCCCAACTCTTGCTCCCCCTACTGGAGTGTTGTGGGTCATTACTCTCAACTCTGGTTCTGTATCAAAATTTCCTGGGGAGCTTTTAGAGCTAGAGGTTGTCAAACAGGCACAATCTGTTTTTATAAACAAAGCCTTATTAGAATATAGCTATGCTCATATGTTTATGTATTGTCGGCTGCTTTCATGTTGTAATGGCAGAGTTGAGTAGTTGCAACCAAGACTGTATAGCTTACAAGGCCCTTTAGAAAAAAAGTTTGCTGACCTCCGTTTTAAAGTAAACATGTGTCCGAACCCCATCCTGGGCTTCTGGGTAAGGGGCTCATATATTTGTTGTTTATAGAATTTTTCAGCACTTCTGATATGCAGGGTTGAGAATACTAGTTATGAGTGCCTGTTCTAAAGTTAGATGGACTTGGTTCCAAGCTCTGCTCCATCACTTTCTATATGGGCAAGTGTCCTATCCTTTGAGCCTTGGTATTCTCTCAGTATCTCAGTAAGGGTATTAGAGTGGCACCTTTCTCTAGAGTTACTGTGAGGCTCAAGTGTAATGATACATGCAGTGAATGTAAATATCATTACCACTAGTAAAGGAGGGAGGCATAGCTTTCTGCTCACCACATGCTACAGCACAGCTCAGGACTGCATCCTTTATGCTGCTCAAGTCATCCACGTCTCGCCCATACACGTCAATGAGCTGAAGGGCTCGGGGCCAATCTCTGGCTACCAGGGCTTCCTCGAAGGCCTCGATAAGCACATCCAGGGCAATGGGAGAATGCAGGCCCAAGAAGACAGTAGAGAGACTAGCCTGGCCACAGAGACCAGCTGCCAGACTCTGCCCCTGCTTGGAGGATCCTCGTAGGGGTTCCCAGGCAGCTAGGAGGGAAGCCTCAAGCATAGGGAACTGTTCCAGGAGGCGCTCACACTCCCGGGATAACTGCTCTGCAGCCAGGGGCACCTCCCTGCGGCCACGAAGCTCCTTCCATGACAAGCTGGGCTTGGTGAGCTTTGACCCTCGTGAAGCCCTCAGACAGGCCACTGTAGCCAGTAGCTTAGAGCGGGACTTAAGGAAGGCCAAGGCGGAGGAGGTAAGGGCCGGGGGTGATGAATCTCTTAGGGAGGAAGGGGGCTTTCTCTCTAACATGGGATTCTTTGTTGGCTTTGGGGAGCTCAGAGTAGAAAGTGGGAGGTTCTCTAGGTACTGGGACTTGTGCAGCTGGGCCAGAGTACTCAAACGGGTCAGAAGGGATGACGTCTGTTGGCTTTGCAGGGAAGAGCAAAGGGCAAGGGGCTCACAGCAGCAGCTGATGATGACTTTTGGCATGCTCACGCTAAGACCTTCTTGAGCTAGAAGCATTGCCAGCCTGGGGGAAGAGAAACAGAGAGGCCTGAATACATAGCCATCATCACCCCATTTCAGAATTTCTTTATGTAAATGTTCTTTTTCATGCAAATTCAAGCAAATGCAAATGCAAGCTCTTTAATTTTTCCTCTCTCTTTTTTTATAACACAAAAAGTAGCCTATTAGACATACTGATCTGTCCTTTATCTAGACATTCATTTATTTATCTTTACCATAAATATATTTTTTAACATTTTAAAAATTTTGCTATTACTAATATACAATTACATGAACAACATTATGGTTACTAGACTCCCCCTATTATCAAGTCCCCACCACATACCCCCATTGCAGTCACTGTCCATCAGCGTAGAAGGATGTTATAGAATCACTACTTGTCTTCTCTGTGTTATACTGCCTTCCCCGTATCCCCCTACCTCACCCCAACCCCTGCTACATTATGTGTGCTAATTGTAATAGCCCTTTTCCCCCCTTATCCCTCCCTTCCCACCCATCTTCCCCAGTCCCTTTCCCTTTTGGTAACTGTTAGTCCATTCTTGGGTTCTGTGAGTCTGCTGCTGTTTTTTTCCTTCGGTTTTTTCTTTGTTCTTATACTCCACAGATGAGTGAAATCATTTGTCCCTTGCTTTTTTACTGAGTAACATTATCTGGGGACCTGTCCAAATTCCTCTAGAGACCCCCTCATTCTTTTTTACAGCCACACAGTATTTCATAATGGGGATGAGCCATAATTCAACTAGTTTCCTATTAGTGGACAACAGATTTTTCTAATCTGTTGCTATTACATGTAGAACTATAATAAAATGACTTTATATATACATCATTCTTATATGTATAGTAAAGCTACAGGACAAATTCCCCAACTGATTGCTAGATCAAAGGGTCTACGAATTTGTAATTTTAGTAATTGTCCATATGGACCCCCACAGGGGCTGTAACAATTTATATTCCCCTAGCAATCTATGAGAATGCTTGTTTTCTGATAGCCTAGCCAACTAATATGTTATCAAATGTTTGGATTTTTGCCTATTTGTAAGTGAATATTCATCCCTTAATTTTATACTTGCAATATTAATGTTAGAGGCAGCAAGAGAAATAGAAACGAGCCACAATGAATTTTAATGGAACCATAAAATGCAAATTAAGGAAGTACAAATTAAGGGAAAATTCTGGAAGAAATCCTCACTCTCTGTATCAAACTGAAGCACAGTCCCTCTAAGCCCCTGGTTTTCTTGAGAAAAAATTAGCAAGACCCATGCTTGACTCCCATGGGGTGGCTCCTACCTACCTGTCTGGGGGAACTTGTCTCTCAAGCAGGAGGTGTGACACCAGTTGGGAAGAGCTCTGTTGCAGGAGAACAAAAGGATTTCCTACCCTGACCTCCACATGATCTGCAAAGGTAAACAAAGTAGCCTTTGTTTGCACCATTGACCACAAAGGTTCAGAGCCCTATTTTCTAGAATCAATAAAAAGGTACCGTATTAAAATGAAGGAGGACTACATGAAAGCCCTTCTGTTGATATTTTCTAGGTAAAGGTTATTCTCAACATGACCCTGACCAGAAGTTTATCTGCACCTTATCACTGCTCTAAAGACTTCCAATTACAGACAAACTTCAGCGGTCAGGTCTAGCCACAGACAGCTCATCCTGCCCTCCTGAATGCAGTACTTGCTCAGTGCACTCAAGTAAGATTCTGGCGCTCACATCAGAGACTTGATTCCTCTGCTGGGTCTTTAAAATCCACAATGGTCTAAGAGGTATTTTTGTGTCATTAGTACAGTCAAAATTGTTGTAAAACTACCAGGCAATAGGGACACAGAGATGAACAAAACACAGAGTTGAATAAGAGAGGACCTTATATATCTGGTGTCCATGTCTATTGCTATACCCTGAACCTCTTAATGGAAAACTTTTCTTCTTCTTGCCCTAAACACTTGCAGACCAGTCATGACTTTGTTTCCTCTTTCTTGCTACTTACCAGGCTCTGAGCTCAAACTCCGAAGGAGAACTGCAGCCAGGGTGCTGCAGTAACTGAAGAAGGTACCCAGGTAGTCAGTCTGACTGCTGCCTGCTGGGATCTGTTTGCCCAGGTTCTTCTGCAGGAGCTGGGTCTGGATGTGCACAGGGTGGGCTTCTGCCTCCAGAGCTTTCTGGGTTGTCTGCTCCACTAGCAAGGAAAGCGGAGTACTCCTGGGCTCTGAGAGTTGTTATAGCAGGAGAAGGGAGGCAGGCTTTAGTCTGTGCATCCAGTTTTGGGTCAATTTCTGACATAATATGTGAACTGGACTTCTGTGCGCTGCATGGTGCATCCTACAGCTTGGGTGCTACACTTACAAGGCAGCTATAAAATCCTAAGTCGGTTGCTTGTACAAGTGATTCTCAACCAGGAAGAGCTTTGAGTCTGGAGAAATCTGGGTGGATAGTTCAGTTTTCACCCTAGTGTCTCTGGGGCAGAGTGGCTTTATGAAGAGCACAGCAATCTTTGGGGGAAGGGTTGATCAATACCGAGTACCTTCTTGATACACACCTCATTAGGAATGAGAAAAGGTATCAGCTAAGGGAGTGTTGCGTCTTCATTCATTAGAGAGGCAGGAGAACAGGGGGAGCTGATTATGAGACATGCCCTGGCTACCTAGGGCTGGTAGAGCCCAGCTCCAGTTCTCAGCCTCTGCTCTCAGCAGTGCCCCTCCCGAGTGCAGCCCTTGTCCACTCCCGTGCAGCTGGCCTGTACCTGGCAGCTCTAGAGCTTCTCTCAATGACTGAAGGACCTGATCCAGCTGCTGGGAGCGGCTAGTGTGGCTGGCCACACAGTCCTCAGTTAGGCTGGGCCAGCACATCTGAAGCAGCTCAGCAATGCTGCCCTTCGGAGTCCCGCCTCCTTTTTCTTCCACACTCTCTACCGAAAGCAAATGAGAAAGCCAAAGTGAAGTCTGAAGCTGACCTAAAGGTCTGAGTCCAGGAGAGAACAAAAAGGGAGAAAATTCACCTGATTTAGCTTGTCCAGCTGAGGTAAGTGGATAGTTGAGAATCTTACTGATTTGCTGAAGAACCACTGGGAAGCCACGGATGCCATCAGCATGGAGGGGTACATGGTCTAGCCGTCGACCTGTAAATAAATGAAAGGAAAAGGGAATGCAGGAAAAAAAAGGTACTTTTAGAGATTGATAGTCCTGTATTTATGTGTAAAGTTTTATCTTCTCCAATATAAAGGAGGAAACATGTGCTGTGTGCCATTCTGGGTGACAACCAGCATACCTGCCTTGTGCCACATCTGAGGTTCCAGATACTTATGGCATGATGCCTCAGTTGTCAACAGTGGCAGCCCCACAATCTCTGGCACTCCTATGGAACTGCTGTCCCAAGCCAATCAGACATGTTTTGTGGATTTTCCCTGGTACTGCCCTCAGCTGAGAACCTGGGCTGGGATCCTATCTGTCTTCTCTCTTTGCTCTAAGTGGTATCTTAATACCCTGACTAGACTATAAATTATTCCTTATGCCTCTCCTGTATCTCCATATACTTGGGATAATCTGGAAACATAGCAGGTACTAAACTCATAACTGACTGACACCCAACTATTTCAGCTATTAGCATGAATATCTCCTTTCATTTTAGAACATGTGTACTAGACAAGGTGGAGGGAAATTGCTGGATGAAAACAGCATTGCATATGCCACAGTATACTTTCTTAGAAGGACTATGTGAACATTAAAGAACATTTTATGCAGGAGCTCAGAAGTGATTTGGAGGGATGTGCAGAAAAGAGTTACTACAGTAAGTCTAAAACTTCTACCCTTGGAAAGGCCTGCTTGCAAGGTTGGTCATTGTCTGGCATCTGTGTACGTAAATGCTTTCTTACACTGAGATAAAACTTTCCCTAAGTAAGAGTGGCTCATGGTTTGTATAATGTGGTTTATGTTGAACACCTAATTTCCAAGAGTCTGGAATTTTGGTATATGCTGAGCAGGGAGC
Organism: Smutsia gigantea; assembly: GCA_032199065.1. Lineage (NCBI taxonomy): Eukaryota > Metazoa > Chordata > Mammalia > Pholidota > Manidae > Smutsia > Smutsia gigantea. The sequence continues at coordinate 52,448 of JAVSCE010012299.1, forward strand.
ACCTTTGTCATCAACCCCCAATAAAAACCTTGGGCATTGGGTCTCTAGTGAGCTTTTATGTTGACAACACTTCATACGTGTCACAACTCACTGCTGGAGGAACTAAGCCCATCCTGTGTGATTCCAGGGGGAGAGGACTCTTGAGAGCTTGGAAACCAGTGCCTGGTTTCCTCCAGACTTAATCCCACAAGCCTTTACCCTTTGCTGATTTAGCTTTGTATCCTTTTGCTGAAATAAATCTGAGCTGTGAGTATAATTATATGCTGAATTCTGTAAGTTTTCCTAGCAAATCACTGAACCTAAGGGTGGCTATTCATAATGTGACCTATTCCCCACTCCTCTCTGCACATAACTGAGCAAGAACACACTCCTTTCTCCCACTGGTCAGTCTTTCCATGTCTGGTATGTATCAGGACAGGTGGGGAGTGAATCTTGGCCTAATTCTTTCACCACATTTCTCTACCTTTAGGTACCTGTTTCCTCCAAGACTTCCATATACACATCCTGGGACATTATTAACCTCAAGGTACAATCTTGCCTCCAACTGTGATCCACTAAGTTTTCCTTTATACCTTGTTTATAAACTCAGGACTGTCTAAGGTTTTAGGTTAGGTGGGGTTCACTCAGGACGATGCATGCAGTCTAAAGGCACAACTCCATTTGTACTAGTTTTGTATCTATTTCTTCCTTGAATTTATCTGTAAACCAGAAAAGAATTTCCCCAAATGATTGCAGATTGCCATGTCTATTAAGAAGGCAAGACTTTCAACACACTATATTTAAATCACCAGACTGGACATGAGGAAATTAACTAATAATCTTTTCGCTCTGTTCCTCCTTCCCCAGTAAGTGCTTTCTTCTTGTACAGTTTTTCAAGTATCTCAGACACCATTTCCTCATTTGAGAATTAAGGGAGAAAGCTAAAGAGGCACACTCACCCCGGCTCTCAAGGCTACTGTTCAGACGTCGTTCAGCCGTTTCCAAGAGCTGTTTGCAGGTTTTCCAGAGCTGGCACTGAGAGCAAGCCAGGTCAAACGCAACCATGGCGGGGGGACTGAGGTCTTCTAGAACTTCTCTCAGGGGAGCAGTGGGCTCCACCAGGCTACTGCTTATCCAGAAGTCCTCCTGCAGCGTGGGGATGGGGTCTCCAGAGGTGCTGAGCAGCTTGTCAGTCACATCAGAGATGGAGTAAAATACCATCCCTTGACACCCAGCAGTACAGTGGAAAAAGCAAGAAGTTAAAATGATTCTACTACTTTTATTTTGTAAAGTAGTAGTTTAAAAAATGTTTGAGGTCATTCTGCACAGGATATCTTTTAAGCATGTTAATGCCATCATTACAGCCTATGCTTACAGTACATGGCATGGAAAGGAAGATCAAAACAATGGCATGGAAAGGAAGATCAAGAGAATCTCAGAATGGTTGAGATGAGTGAGGGCTTCTTCCAAATGGGATCTGAAAGGCTGAGAAAGAACAAGGTGGATCTGTGTGTGTTGATCAGAAAAGATTTCTAAAATACATTGTTAAAAAAGCATGGCAGAAAATGGTACCTATTGAAAGAGCCCATTTACACTAAAAAGAAAAAGGAGGTGTATGTATTCTTTCGAACAGGCATTGAAAATTCCTGGGAGAATACGGAAGGAGCACTGTGTGATGGAGTCTAGATGGGTAAGCAATGTGGAAATGTGGGAAAAGATACCACTTTCAAAAAATCATGAAAAGATGAGCAGCCAAGGTGGGGAATTAAGATCTGTAAATCCCAGGTCATAGGTGTTATACACAATTTCTTCACTTTGGGGAAAATAAAATAACATGTTTTACCCCTGAACAATTACATGGGAAGGAATAAACTCCTAACAATTTCTAAAGCCCAAGACAGTGGCAATCCAAACACCTGGTAGAAACAGTATTCACACGCTTCAGTTTAAGTCACGTGGGCCACACCTAATGGAGTAGCTCAGGTGGCAGATATGTGACCGTCACAGTCAGGGATATTTGGCACAGCTAGAAATTGATGCCAATTATGTCAGGATTGCTGTTCTTCAGGGCAAGTGTCCCACTCTGGATTTCTGCTCACCTTTATGATAAACCTATGATTTGGGTGGCTTCTCCCGACACCCTCCTCCCTCAGTCACCTCACCATCTAACGCGGCAACAGGGAAGCCTGACCTGCTGCCGCAGCACTGCCGATGGCCTGTAGAGTCGAGCGGCCACTGCCTGTTCTTCGAGTGGTGCTGCTACCCCCATCTGAGCTCTGGTTTTCAATCTTGTGCTCTACTTGGGCCAGCTCCTGGATCACTTCCTGGTAGCGCTCCATGAACATCAGTTCCCCCGAGCTGGGGGAGGACTGCAGGTTGAACATGAACACCACCTGTTCACAGGAGAGGAAGGAGTGAGTGTGGGTTGTGGGGGACGTACTTTGTTGAGCAGTGTCTAGAGATATGGGATCTTGCCTATCATTAGACTATGGCCCGAAGACACCTGCTTCATGGAGTTGGAAGAGCAGCACTGAACATTAGAAGAGCAGATCAAACACAGAAATGACGCATAAAGTCTGCAAGAAAACCACAAAGCCCCAGGAGAAAATACACAAAAGATTGGACAATTTCCGAGAGAATATAAATGCTACTAATATACAGATGAAAAATGTTTTCCCCTACTGGTAATCCAGGGACTTTAAGTAACATTGATACCACTTTGCATCTATCATAATGACAAAGTATAAAATAAGCCCTCAGCAGGTGGTGATAGGATGAACTGTCACAACCTTTTTTGGAAAGCAATTTAACAATCTATAAAGCTTTTAAAAAGGTTTATATTCTTTGGCTCAATAATTTTCATGACAAACTTTCTTAAGGAAATCATTCAGAAGACTCAATGACTAAAGGTGGTAATCCTGGCACTATTTATTACAACAATTAAAAGACTGAAAATAATCTAAATGTTGAGTAATGGGAATGGTCAGGTGCAGCTACTTGATTAGACTATTGTAAGGTCACTAGAATCAGTTAAAAGGCAAATGCAAAAAGGGCACTGCATGAAGTTCTAGATTCAAAATAATCTTGGCTATATAAAAAACATATGTATCTTGGAAAAATATTCACAGAAAATATCCTTAACTTTTAATATTGGTTGTTCTTGGCAATAGGGTTATAAATAATTCTATTTTCTCATTAATACTTTTTGGCATTTTCTTATAATATGCACAACTTATTCTGTAGCCAGGTTGAAAGAATAAAACTTTTATGAAAAATAAAGTAAAATAAAAAGATGAAGGCCCCAGTAAAGGAAAAGGAGGTGAGGATATTTAGGGGCAAAGCATCGAGGGGCTCACAGCTGACTTCCTCTGGATTTGGGTGAAGGTCCTGTCTTCCCCAGAGTGTCAGAATTATCATTTCAGTATGGGACCTAAATGGTCAGAGGAAGTTAAGCAAAGATTCTCCTATCGCTGAGATTTCTCCTCAATTTATTAACAATTGAACTCATATGAAAGAAAAACTCTGACCTATATGTAAAAGGAACCGGCACAAGTGTGATAAATATACCGAGAGAGTTTTAAAAATCACAATAGTAGATTTTTATGCTCTTCAATTTAAGTAATAGTAGAAGATTCTTGTATTTCTCACAGCTTGGACATAATCCTCTTAATTAACATTCCCATGAGGTAGGACAAGCAGGTATTACATTTAACTCCAATTTTCAAATGAGGTTATTGAAGCTCAGAGAGAATAAATGTCTTTCTGATTTCTACTCCTTGTGCATTTCCCTTTACAGCATGAACATTCTGGTTTGGTAGCCCCCTATACTTCTTGTATACTGAACTGGCATTCTATTTATTATTAAAAATTGTCAGCATCATGCTTTTTAACTATATAAAAACATGTATGTGTTCAGAGAGGGTGTACAAAGAAAGAAAAATATTTCAATGTTTTGAAGTGATGAGATTGTGGCTGAATATTCTTTTATCCTGTTAAAATGCTGTTTATGTTAAGAAAACAAACCAATAATTCAACAGCTTAAATCTCCTTCCAGCTGGATCTTGAAATTTGCAATGCTGAGGACAGGGCCTTGATACATGGGAGCTGCCCCCTGCTTCTCCTGCTGGATGTGGCCCATCAAGTGCTCCTGAGTGGCTCTGGCTGCATAGGCATCCAGCTCTCCTGAGGCCCAGGAGGCCCCATAGGGCTAGGGGCTGACTTGGCGTTCTTTACTGTGACAAAGTAGGGCCTAGGTTCACACCTTCTGCACACATACTCCCCTTACCTGATGGGCTTCTGCAAAGTTCCCCCGCAGGATGCAGGATGCCAGTAGTGACTCAGGTGGGGAGAACATCATGGGGATGAGTGAATTTTGAGGCTGGGACTGCAACTGGTCATCTAGCTCATTCCTTCCAGACACAGTGTTCAGGCTTCCTTCTGTTGGGATACAAGAACGTGGGGGCCAAGGATGCAATAGGAATTGAGGAAAAACGATACTGCTGCCACCTTCCAACAAATTCTTATATATTCAAGATGGTTCTCCAAAAGGTCTGTAACTGGGTCTTGATTTTCCCACAACTGAAGGGCAAACTTATGCTATCACCTTTGAATACAATGATGTAAGTACTATTCTTGGGTGTTCACCTCTGTTTCTCTCTGCTGATGGGTAACACAATTGAAAACAAACAGCTCTTTCCCTTTTCCCCACTTAAATCTGGCTGGCCATCTGAAAAACCAACCTTCTTCTTTTTGTAAAATGAGATTAACTGACAAATAACATTGTACTAGTTTTAGGTGAACAACATAATGATTTGATATATGTATATGTTGTGAAGTGATCACCACAGTAAGTTTAGTGAACATACATCATCACATGAAGTTACAATTCTTTTTTTTCTTATGGTGAGAACTTTTAAGATCTATTCTCTTAGCAATTTTCAAATATACAATATGGTATTGTTAACTAGAGTCACCATGCTGTATATTATACCCCCAGGACTTATTTATCTTACAACTGGAAGTTTGTGCCTTTTAGAACAAATCTTCTTGAACAGGGCCTGATCTGCTCAGTCCAGGTTTTTAACACCATGATGTATAGCAACTCTGTATCAGAGCAGAGCTGCTTGAAGTTGGCAACTGGTCGGGACCCCCCCCAATACCTGAAGTACTTGTGCTCAGCTCACTACTTATACTCTCCGCAGATGTATTGGAAACTCTCTCCCGGCCATCTAAAGACATTAGGAAAAAGAGGGAAAATCGACCATCAGTTCCTTACAGTAGAAAGTGACAAGTTGGCTTGAAGGCCAATATCTGGGCTGTTAAGGGTAAGAGGCTAGTGGGTAACTACTACACCTGCTGCACCTTCTATAGCAAAACTAGGTTCCTACAGACCAAAGGTGAAGAGTGGGCTTAATATGGCCCAACACTCATTTGGGTAGAATCTTACACCAGTGCTTTCCAACCTGTGGGTCTCAGAGCCCTAGGAACTTGCAAATTACTCCTAGGGGTCAGCGACCCCCCCCCCCCATCTGCTCACTGAGCACTGTCAATATTCTGAAAACATAAAAGCACAACTATTAGGACCAGGAAGTAGTAGGGTACAAAGGAGGGTCACAAAATTCTCTGACATAGAGAAAGGAGTCCTCATACTTGAAAAGGCAGGGAACTGAGTATAAATCTGCCCAAGACCATGATAATCTCACAAGGAAAAGCTTCTTCTCAACATCTGCTTTCCTCAAGTGCTCGGGCTTACAAATGGAGGCTTGCTATTCCTTAGTGTGGTCATTCAAGGACAACAGCAGACTCATGCAGGGGAGTCTACCTGGCTCACTGTTTGGAAAGGAATAGAGAACTGCAGTTAAGTGAAAATGGACTGTGCATTCTTGGGCTGGGTAGGTCAGGCAGATGCAAACTATGCCTTTGAAATCAATTAATCAAGCAGTTTAATGGCCTTAGCAACTCACCCATGACATTTTCCAGGTTCCTCTTATGGTATCCTCCACCCTGTCCAGCATGCTCACTTTTTTTACTGTCACTTAGCTAGAGCCTACTCATTCTTCTGAGCTTGGTTCAAAAGTCGACTCTTCCATAAAATCTGTTTCCTCAAGTTTCATACTCTTAGGCTATGCTGATCCTCCTTCTAGAGAGTTCTTCTGTTTTCAGGCAGTGCCTCAGTGCAGTTTCTCATATATAATATCTATGCAGGTAAATTATAAATTCATTGAAGGCAAAGACCTGGTTTATGCCTCATTCACTTCCCTCAAGATACCTAGCATTGTTAGCACACAGGAAACTCTTATGCATAACTCTTACAACTATTTAAACACCAGCACCAAAAGCCATAATGGAAATCTGACTATCTAAAAATTTAATACTCCTGTATAATGCTCCTGTATTAAACTCCTTAAAAAAACCCATAATCAAAGTCAAAAGACAAAATGGAGGAAAAAAATCATAGCATAATGACAGAACATTTCCCTTAACATATAAAGAACTTCTACAATTCAACAGAAAATATGGACCTTAGAAACGAATAGGCAGCTCACGTAAAATACAGCCCATAAACACATGGAAAGACATTTGATCTCAAACTAAAAATTAATGCTGACACCATGTTCCACCACCACTGCATTACTCATACTGGTGAAGATTTTTTAAAGAAATCTGATAATGTCTTTATTTTATACACACATCTTTGACCCTGGTATTCTACTGCTAGTGACTTACCCTATGAATAAACTCACACAAGTATGCAGACATATGTATAATGTTGTTTACTGTGGCACTGTTTATAATAGTAAAAAACTGCAAATGAATTAAATGTCCACAAAGGGTACATATGACAATGGTGTACTAAGCAGCCTTTAATATATATGAAAAAATTAAGTTCTCAATATGCAGTATGATATACCTGTATATATAAAAGAATGTAAGTGAAAAAAGAAATCATAGCCTCAATATATATAATGTGATGCATCTGTATATATAAAGTAATACATATGTTTATATTGCATGGAGAATTTCTGGAAGGAAACTATTAGCAAGGATTACTTTGGGGGAGTAGGACTAGGATACTCTTAGATAATTTTGTTTGTTTGGACCATGTGCTTTATCTGAAAGCATACTGGACAAGTGGCAATATACCACTTGCCTAGGAGGCATGGGAAGAGCTCTTCAGATTACCTGCCTGGCTCCTTTTTGTCCGATGACCCTGGCGGAGACTGGGGTGCCATGTGGCAATGGGTTGGTATCTTCGGGAAGCTTGCTCCTCTGAAACAGCAAACACAGTGGTCGTACAGGAGAGTGATCCGTTTTGATCTGGCCCACCTGCAGGGGCAATGGGTAGGGGCAGATGTGGACTGGCTCTGAGAAATGGTTCTGACACTGGTTGCCATGGTGATATGCCCTGAGTTATGGTCTGACTCCCACACACTCCTCACTCTCTCCCACATTCCTGGGATTTTTCTCTCTCCTCACTTTCTGGACCAACCAGTTCTGCTATCAACTCTCACCTGAGCCTTGGTTGCTTGTTACCACCTTGAATCTCCACTGGGCCTCGGAGAGAACCTTGGAAAACCGGTGCAGGCGGCTCTGCAGTCCATCTCTGCTTCCCAAGCAGCTCTGGCCTTCTAGCAGCTTTGGTTTCTCAGAGGGGCTGTGGCTGCTGAGCTTATCCAGCTGCTCCTGGAGAAGCCTGAGGAAGGCCCCTATTGCGAATTCATCAGCCAGGAACCCACTGATACCATAAGTAAAATGCTTTAGGTCCAAAAAGTTGTGCCTGTGAGGCTCTGGGGAACTGTCTTGTAGCTCAGTCTTCAAACAGCTTGGAATTGTATGAGCAAGGCTCCTGGGGACTCCCAGGGAACCCTGTTGTGACTTACAGTCAGTCTGTGCTACGTGCTGAGGGCTCTCTGACAGGGACCTTAAACCCAGCGGGCCCTTCCCCTCGACGTCATCATCCCCAGCATAGTCCTCGGGCAAGTGAGGCTCTGGGTGAAGATCAGCAGAGGTGATGAGGAGCAGTGAGAAGATGTTTTCTAGAAGTTCCAGGCACAAAGAGTCAGGAATACCACACAGATATTGTTGACATCTGGCCAGGTATGTTGAGAAGAGATATGAAGCACCTAAAGAAGCATGTGTAAGAGGAAAAATGCACACATTAGAAACATTACTTGCCAGACTCTAACATCCTCACAAGTTTTAAGTCATTTTTAAATGTTAAAAAATGTTTTAATTTAAAAAAGTTAAAATTTTTAATGACTAAGGGAATTGGGGTTATAGTCAAAAGAATAAGAGATTACTCAGCCATATCTTTTAATGATTTACAGAAAGATTTTGCTACCTTAGTTAAAAGTACAGCTTACTAAACACTCATTATTTGCTTCTACTTTTTACATATAACATTATTCCTCCTCTCTGATGAGTACTTCATCTTCTAGTTCCTGGAATGAAGGTGGCATGGAGACTACTTATTTCTCAATTCTATTTTCACTCATTGTTACATTAAAGGTGATCACAGGCTACCTAGATCTCTTAAGAAATACTCAGTGGTCAAAAGTGACCATGCTCAGAGGTGAAGGTCTATTCCAAAGCTACAAATGAGAGATAACTGACTACTAATAACAGAAGGCAAGTTAAGGAATTACAAGTCACTGAGAAAAATGCAAGAACTGAGGATACAGGATTCTTTCACATTGTAGGCTGTGACCCATGACATCAACTTAGAGGGTTGTATTTAAAAAAATGAAACAGAACGGAAAAATAATCAAGAGTATGCTCCATTTGGAAGGATAAGTATTGTTCCTTAAAATTTATTCCAGTTTACATATCATTTATATACACATATACACATACATATATAAACACAGAGATGCAAACTGGATTGTGATGTGAAGTGCTATTTTTATTGTGGATTATAGTAAAATAATAAAGCATCTGGAAAATGTTGCACTAGGTGATCAAACTCCATTAGAACTAAAGCAAATCACTTTCTCTATTTCTTGTTGATTTATGGAGGCTGTTAAATGGCTGAAATTATTCTTGGATAATAAAACCAAGGCCACCTCCCAATCAGGGCAGAAAAGGGTTCCTACACAATGAACTCACCGGGACAGAGTGTCACCAGCTTATGCCAGGAATTGGGGTGGGGCAGAATGCTGTACCTGGGGAGGAGAGAGAATCATTCACTGGCTCTGCAGTGGAGGCCAGGTCCTCAGAGGGACCGTCTTTGCATTCCTGGCACTGGGAGTGTTGGTGTGAGTTCACACAGAGGGCATAAATAGCATACTTCATGGCGCAGAAGCTCTGGTAGAGTGTCAGGTTCTGACACTGGCTCAGGTGTTCAGAGACTGGGGCATCAGCTGAATCTGAATTGCAGAGAGAAACAGGCAGAATTTCAGGGTTGATCCTTCCAGTCCTGGGCTGCAAGGAAGGCTGAAGCAAAGAGATGCTGTACTACTAGGTTCAGTGTTCTCACCTTCCCTCCTTTTGGTCAGTTTGATCTGTGGCCCTTCCAGGCTTTTTCCTCTGCTCAACATCAATCTCAGCACCCTTCATTTCCTTTTCCCCACCAACCTCCCTCCTGTATGTCTGTTCAACATAGCCCTCATGGCAATTTAACAAGGCTTTCCTTACATTTCTTAAAATACTTGTTTTTTTTCCAGTTAAAAAAAATTAAAACTTAAGTAAATGTTTAGTGCACATTATACAAGAGGCAGGCTTAAAGTGTGTTTAGATTGAATAATGAGAGCACAGGCAACAACAAAAAAATTTTTTAAACAATATTTGATATTGTTAAGGAAGCACTGGAAGCAGATCTGATGGGGAAAAAACACAAACTCTGTTGAAATTCCTTGTACTTGTTTAACAACTTAAAAATTCTCATTTAAAAAAAAAGTTGAACTTCAGGAGGAAGGGAGGACACCATAATCTATCTTAAAGGGTCTCTTAAACATCTTAACTTGGCCTTAATCCTTTCCATACCAAAAGTACAATTTGCTCAAAGAAAAAGCATTAAATGTAGCAAAGAAAAAAAGAAAAAAAATCACCCATGATCCTATTAGCTAAATACAACCATCCTTGCATTCTGGTTGAACCTCTTTTGACAGTTTTGCATATATATATTTGTGTGTATATTTCAGTTGAGTGTAATGACATTTCATATACTATTTAATTTTTCTACTTTCAAAAAACCCAGTATAGTAGAAGCATTTGGCTATGTTTCTTCATAAGCTAAATTTCTGATGGCTGCATATAGTTCCACTGAACAAATTTCTTACCTACGCAGAATCCTCTAGGGCAGGACACTGCAGTAGTTAGGGATACTTTGCTACTGTGATGTTGCAGTAAACCCCTTTATGTACAGGCCTTTTAGCAATTACTTCTTCTAGGAAGCTCAGCTTTGCCAAGGTCAGGGTAATAAGCAGAACGAGATCAATATTGTTCTCTGCCCTTTGCCTCTACATGGCATTATTGCCCAGGGCCAGGACTTGCAAGCATTTGCATGACTCTGAGAGTGAGTGGCCCCTTAAATTTTTTACCCCAGGTGATTCTCTTGCCTCACCCTAGTCCCACCCCTATTATTGTTCCTTTTTTGCCTTTTCCAAGTTCAAGCTGTAGGTGTGTTCTGTTGGGTCACCAGGGATCAGATTTAAAAATACTTCTTTGGAAGCTTTACGTACTTGTATGTAGAAAATGGGAGTTCCAATTCCTTTAGGAAATCTGCTAAACAAATTGTATTTCCAGAAGAAAAAAGAAGTAGAACTGGTAGCACTGGTTTTCCAATTAATGGTAGGTCCTTTTAAAGGCAAATCAAAGCTCTATCTAGGCTGAAAAACAGCCACTGCCATGTGAGAATGTTTCTCTCAAAGCTAAGTGTCCCTGGCCTGTGTGGCAGGCTGTGGCACTCTATGATATGACTTTTAGGAGCAAATAGAGCTGGTTAATGGGGACTTAAATCTTAAGCAAGATCTAAAGTTAAAACAAGGCTTCATTGTTGCTTCAGGCGAGCCTTTCTTCTAAACTCTTTAACTGTTCAATAATGTATGAAGATGTGGGAGAGAAGGCTGGCACAAAATGTGCCAAGAGAAGGCTTATGGAGATGGAGAGACTCAACCAGAATAAGCATAAACACTGGCAATGCCAATGCTGTGAATTCAAGAGGGTAGTTCCGAGTTCTGTTTCACTGGAATGAGGTATGCTAGTGGATCCTGAGCTGGTTCTATAAGAACAAAGGTTCCTATGGAACTATTCTCATAGGATTCTCAACACCTCACCAACAAAGGGGTGGAAAATGACCCTACATCCCATAATCTGATTGGGGCACACAGCACTAAATTTGGAGGGCACCTGCTGAACCACCCATTTTGACCAATCACATCTAGATAGGTCCTGTGCTACAAGAAACTTGTGCAAGATTGTCCTGAGCGGGAACCTTGCTCAGGTCACTCCATCACCAACTCACCATGCTCTTCCTGGGTGTCCTTGGCTGGCAGCTTTTGTAAGAGCTTGAGAACATCTTCCTCCCTGAGGGCTGGAAGGTTTGTAAGGTGATGGAGAGAGTATAGCACTGAGTGGCTGTCTCCTCCATGTAAATGACACAGGAGGTCTCTCTTTGGTATGGGGTTGCTGAAAGGAAAAATTGGAAGGATGGAAGGGAAGGCTGCTTATATAATTACTCTGAGAAAGACCAATTTCCATTCCCTCTTGTTCTTTCCTTCTGGCCCATAACACCACAGGTTTCACTTCCCCAAACACTAAGTTTTAGTTGGTCTAGGATGGTACAGAGCATTTATTTACCCTCCCGGGAGCGTATCTATCAAGTCAGCACTACTTGTTTTGAAGGGACCCAGAAGGGGCCTGTTTGGTCAGTAAGGTCTAGAAAGAGCCTGCAGATTAAGCTTCCCAACTTCTGTACTCTTCCTAGCAAAGAAGTGACACAAGTCTGTCTGCTTTGCTTTATTAACGGTCCCTTGCTACTTCCCTCTCAGCCTACCCAGCTTCAGGAAGTGCTGCTGAAGTGGGCAAAGAACAGAACAGGAACCCAGAAGTAGGGAAGCCCTAGGGCTGAGGTATCAGGGGAATGTGGCCTTGCATGTGCTCATCAGGCAGATGTTGACTCAGAGTGTGATCCAGGAAAGCACGTGGCTATGAACACTGACCACATTTACTGTATCACTTTGGGCACGTTATTTAACTTCATGTTAAGCTTCAGTTTCCCCACCTTTAGAATAAGAATATATTGGTATCCACCTCATAGGATTGTAAGGCTTAAGTGCAATCATCCACTTAAAGGGCTTGGAGCAATGCCTGGCATATAGGAAATGCTCAGGAAATGTGAGACACTGTTCTTTTTATCACTGTCATCCTTATATCGTCCTCTAGTTACAACTCTATGGTTACGGTGAAGATAATCATTACTTCGTTTCTTTTCTGCTTTAATAGCTGGAAATATTATTAGTTGCTCGTCAGCACTGTGAACTCAAAACATTTATATGGAAGATGCTCTGAAATGGCCACATGCACAGAGCATGGAGCACGTGTGCCCAGTGGTGGGATGGGGGCTGGCTGCAAAGGGCCTACCTGCTGTGCTGTACGCACCACTCCAGGACCTCCAGGTGAGCCCACAGCCCATCACAGGCATCCCTCAGGAGCTTGTCACAGACTTGGTCCTGTGTTGATGTAAGAGAAGAGACACTGACTCAGGTACCTGCGGTCAAAGATTGTGACCAAGTCCAGAACCCTACATTCTGCCTCACCCCCAAGTGCCAGAACTCTCGCTTCTGGAGCAGCCAGCACTGCAGTGAGTTACCTGGGTCCTGTGGAGTGTCTGGAGCAGTCTCTTGGCCGACGCTAGGCTCTGGCAGTGTGTCCAGCCCAGAAGCACGAGCAGTTGACTGAGGGGCCTGAATTCTCTATCTAGCAGGCAGCCAAGACTTGGGAAGTCTTCCTCCTTCAACAGTGTTAATGCTGTCACCTGCGGGCCAAAGGAGGCTGCTGTAGGCAGTTGTATGGACTTGCTGCTCATTAGGGTGAGAAGCTTTTAAGTATAGCAGGGAGATTTCAGACAATGAGAGAAATGGCCAGTTGAATAAAAAGGTCACAAAAACACTAGGTTGTAAGCTCTCTGAAGGCAAGGACTGACCTCTATTGTAACCTTGGCTCCTAGCACAGTATATGACACATAGGGTGAGGTTAATAAATATCTGTTGTATTAAACTGAAGCTCAGTTGCAATCTGGGAGGTGAAGATTAAATTCCCATGTCAGCTAGGTAACATATTGCTAACAGTCTTTTCTTCCTCACACTCTCTGAAAAGCTTAAACATAGCCAACATTTTAGTTTCTGCCAAAAAACGATATAAAATGACTGCAGCTCTAATTATGAATGATGCTAGTTCTCTCTTGGTGCCTTCTTTCCCCTGTGACTGTGGCATGGACAGAACCAAATGACTCACCACTCATCAGGCTGCTTTTGTGTTGGATAAATGAGAGGGAAATGAAGATGGAGAAAGCCCATGGAGGATCCTGGGCACCTCTGTGATGGAGAATAACCAAGCCCGCCTTACCAGGATCTGCTCCAGGAAGTGTTTGCTGTTGTCCAGGCAGTAGAAACAGGCCGCTTTCCAAGCCTGGGCTGGGTCACAATTGGAGAACAGGGTTAGCATTACCCGTTCTGGATCTAGATGGTCTGGTGAGACTGAAAATCAAACCAGATGGGGTTACTGGGGAACCAGTTACAGGCTTCCCTAAGCTAAAGTCCATCTTAAAAACCAATGCACTTTTAAAAAAACTGAAACCAGGTTTTCTACACTTTTATCTTAAACATGCTTTACCTCTCTCATTACCTTCTGAAAAACTCTTTATTTGCTATTGCTATTACTTTGTTCCTTTTTCCCATTACTCCATCTTAAACTTTAAAATCTGTGCCTTCATAAGAGAACATCTTACCCATATCTGCTTAGCTTCTCCCATTAGATTTCCTGAGAAGCATGGAAGGTACCAGTCTAGAGGAACTTCAGCGCGGTTGAGCACAGTGGACTTACCAACACAGAAGGAGAAGCAGCAAAGGGAACATACCTTTTCCTGAGGGTGCGGCCTTCAGTGGCTTTTCTGTGGACCTCTCTGCATAGGTATGGCCATACAGGGACACCAGGCCCCGTCCAGCCTTGTGCAGCAGGCAGCTGAGCAGCTGTTCCTCCTGCAGGGGACCCCCCTTGGTCCTGCAGGCCTCCAGTAGTTCCTCACACAGGAGCCGCAGCTCAGCCCCAAGTGGCTCTGCAGGGCAATGCAGCATCCGCAGGGCTCTGTAGATGGCATCTACTATGCCAGGGGGCCTGGTGGCAGGGCTGTGCAAAGCTCGCAGTGCCTTTCGAATGAGGTCCACCAATGCCTTCTGCAGAGGACAGCCACTGAGGCTGGTGCCGCCATCCTCCCGAAGCAGGAGCTCCAAAAGGGCCTGTGCTGGCTGGGGAGTATGCCTCAGCAGATCCCAGAGCACAGAGATAGCTTCTGAGCTGAGCCGGGGGGTCCAGCTCTCCTGCCTCTGGTTTCCATCAAGCAGAAGGCCTACTGCACCTTGTGCGAAGGCCTCATATAGCTCCTAAATAGAGGATGAGGAGAGTGATGTGCGGTGAGCATGTCTAGAATGTTATCTAGACACTTGTATGCCTTGATATCTTCCTATTATAAAAACATGTTTTCCCAATAAAAATATACATACATATGCACATATATATACATATATACATATATATATATATGATAGTAGTGACAAACATTTCTGTAGTAGTTACTATGTGCCAGGTCCTTTACATAGAAAATTAAAATTAATCCTTATAACAACCTTAAGAGGAAGACACTAACTACCATTAGCCCCATTTGTAAGGGTAGACACTGAGGTAGAGATTAACTCAACTGCTCAAGGCCTCCATGCTTAAGCTAGCCCTCCCTTACTGCCTACAAAATATGCACTGTTGATCTATACCAGGGACTGCAAACTCACAAGCTAAGCAGGTAATATGGACATGAGACATTATGTCTATCTCAAGGCATTTAAATTCAATTTTTAAAAGAGCATTGCTACCAGTTCTTTACCCTTAATCTAAATACTAGGTAAAGCCCATTCCTTGTCCTTCTAGGGACTAGCCCATCCCTAATACCTCCCACACAACCTTCCCTCAAACTTAGTACCATATGGTTTAGTACATAACTGTTTCATGTGTGTAGGGTCCTTCTTCTCTGACTAGACTACAAGCTCTTAAGAGTAAGAACCTCTATAGCCTATAATTTGTTTGCAGTGTGGTAACACAGGGAGAAAAGTGGGTGAGGAAAGACATTTCCTACACTTTAGCACCATGTCTATGGAAGGTGCTCAGGGTTACTTCTTCAGTGAGGGCCTCTAAGGTGGTCACATGATCATTAGTCCTTGACCTAATACAAGTGAAAATCCCTACCTTAAATCCTACTGTTAATGTCTTTAATTAGCTGGTGGCCAAGTCATGAAGAAAATGAGTATTGAGCCTCACAGCATGCCTCAGGCACTTAAGTATAGATATAGTTAAGACTTAGTTTGAATCTCCCCCCAGAAAATTATTGTATTAACGATAACGCATTCAGTGCACCTGTCACAGAAGAGGTATTCAACAGATACTGGTTCCTTTCTCCCTTTAAAGTCCCCTATCATATACTGGTGAAAAGTTTAAACACCTAATTCCAGTCCAACTCATGTATTCTTTTTACATGAAATGAAAAAAATCTTTAACCCCTAGCTATACTTAGTATCTCTGGACAATCCGCTTTTAAGAATTCTAAAATCAGTTAAGTTTATCACAATTCTGAACTCCCCTCAGAGGGGTCTCCACCTAGCCTGGTCTGGGAACAGAGCTTAGCCAGCCTTCTGGGGACCTGTCTCTGTTGGATCCCTGGAAGCTGAGCTTGTTGAGTGACTGTAACTCTGGGCACACGGCTTCAGAGCCCTCTCTCACCTTGAGGATGTCTTCTGGAATGTCACCTTGGAGGTTCTCTGACAATAAAAGAAACTCAAGCTTTCTCCGGAAAACAGCTGGGAGTAACTTCTAGAGGAATTGTAAGAAGCATAGAGATTAGGCATCTGCTTTAGTTAACAAATAGTAAGTAAATATTTCTCTCCAGTTAGTCTTATTTCTGCTAGTCCTCGAAGATAAAGTACTTGTAATTGTAAGTTCCTCGATATGTTCTGAGATAGTTTCTTTAGAAACAAAAACAGCTAAACTTGGATGCATGCTTCTCTCAAATACAAGTCCCACACTGATTAGCCTCACACTTGAAGGTTTGCTCATTTCATGTGACTTTTTCTGTCACTTGACGTCTTCCTCCAAGAATCTCTCTTGCAGTGTCCAAACAACCAGTTATGAGTAAGCCTGGGAGGGAATAGCCACATGATCTTCTTTTGGTCTAAACCTGTTTTTGGTATTTACTGTAAGTTGGAAAACAAAAGTAAAGGGGAAGAGATCTACTATTTGTTAAATGCTTATATGTGTCAGGTATTGTGTACCATACTTTTAAATATTTTTTAATTTTTCATATAATCTCTCTGAGGCATTTGTATATATTTTTAGAAAAAGTCTTTACTACAGAGGAAATGGTCTGAAAGTACTTTCCAATTATTTCAAGTGTGAAAAGCAAAAAAGTGATCCCAAGGTTTGTTACTGAGAGGTGCCATCAGAGGAGAGTAATGTATAAAGAAAGAGAAAGCCTTAGACTTTCTCCCTGGATCTGCCTATTTCACAATCATTTCCTTTCACATGGTTCTTAAACCTAAAATTATAGTCTCCTTTTTCCAGACACAAATACAAGTAAAATTTAAGTCTGGATCTAATCCTGACAAACATGGGTTTAAATTAGAGACACCTGTAAATCATAAAGCTGGTTAAAGATTCTAGAAGCTCAGTTTTATTAAAAGGTCCCCTAACTCCAGGCAAGAAGTGCCTGCAGGATTGTGTGTGTGTGAGGGGGGGTTAAGAACACAAGATCACAGTTACTCTACTCATATTCCATTTTTCACATCAGAGGCTAACCTCATCTAGTATATTTCTGGTCTGAAATTCTATTTTTTCTTATCACAGCCTTCCCTAATGCACCATCTGAATGTCTGAATAATGCTGGTGATTGGATGTTGGTGGAGAAAAATCATGTTGGGAAGATGAAGGCTAAGTGCTTCTATTGAGGACTAAGAGGAATGGCCAGATAAGATGTCCAGATAGCAGGTCCTTATTAAAACAACAGTCTGGTTAAGATTTTAGGACTTCAATCTAGAATCCCAAAGACTGACCAGCTTACATTTATTTTATGAGTGCAATTAACTTTATGAAAATGCAGGGTCAAAAATGACTAGTATTACTAAAACAGGCAAGAATGTATTCTATGTTTCTAAGCACAGATTTTCTTACTATAAAAGCAAGGCGTGTTCAACTTAGAAAAACTTGAGTATACAAATAGGCAAACAAAAACACACACATACACCACCCCCATCCCACAAATCTTCCCACTGAAAGAGCACTACTATTCACACTGTGATGTGAAGGCATTTAGACCATTTTCTATGCATGCATACAAAATGCACTGTTACCTAAACTTTTTTTTCCCCACATAGCAGAATATGAACATCCTTCCATGTCACTGAAAAGTCATTTCCTGTATAACTTTAACAGTGGCATGGCATTTTATAAAAAAATTAACCAATCCTGTATTGTGGATATTTCTTTCCAGTTTTCCTCTATTAAAAGCAGCATGGCAGGAAATGTCTTTGCAGTTAAGTCTTTGCACACATGCTTATACACGTAGAGACAAATCACTACAGGATAAAAAGCCAGAAGGCAAGGGTGGATGAAGGAAAAGGAAAATGGAATCACTGTTTGTGCTAATAATTAAAAAGGAAGCTTCTGGCAGAAGGTGGGAGACTGGAAAAGGATAGGCAGCCAGCAAGTCCCTAGAAGATGAAAGCCACTCCAGGATCATGACTGGCCTAGCAGAACTACTCCAAGAATGCATTTGAAATCGTAGTCCTTGTATAAAAGTTGAAAAATTCTCTGAGGTCCTTATTTAAAGTTTAAAACATTCCCAGAGCTGTTTAAATAACCAAGGCACTAGAGCTTTAAGGACAAAATGATCTTTGATGCTGGGAGAAACAAGAACAACTCTTTTTTTTTAATATAATTTATTTTATTATCATTAATCTACAATTACATGTGCAATATTACGGTTATTAAACTACCCCTTCATCAGGTCCCCCCCACCAACCCCATTACAGTCACTGTCCATCAGCGTAGTGAGATGCTATAGAATCACTACTTGTCTTCTCTGAGTTGTACTGCCCTCCCCGTGCCCCCCCAACATTATATCTGCTAATTGTAATGCCCCTTTTTCCCTCTTATCCCTCCCTTCCCGCCCATTTTCCCCAGTCCCTTTCCCTTTGGTAACTATTAGTCCGTTACAAGAACAACTCTTAATCTCTGCTAAGGAGTCATGCAAGTGGAATCCACCACCTGATCTGGGTGAGCAACTGTCTAGAAAATAAGCAACCAGACGGCTATATAGTAGGCAAGTACCCTTTGTGAGGGGAAAATTAATCTGGTTCAACAAATCCCATGTATGTATTAGAAAGATCCCTCGTCAGTAACAATAAGACATTTTCTGTTTTTCTCTTTTAAGATACTACTGAATCTTTTGACTTTTCTCTTTTAGATCTGAAACTATAGCCAACTGTTAAATCACCCTGGGTTGATTATTTTTCAATTTTGCCTTTCTTTCTTCACTCTCCTGCTAGTCTTTTTTTGTCATTTCTCTTTGACAACTGGCAAAAGGCTGGATAAGAGGTAAATTTAGATCAGTAATTTCTTTTACTTTTTGACAGGTATGTGGAGAAGTGTACTGGGTCAGGCAAAACTGGAGCTAAAGACAAAATTAATTCTGATGACTTAGAAGCCTAAAGGAGAAAATTAGGCTAAATTATAGACATTTACAAAATAGAATTTATGGCTTCTTACTTTTAAGTTCTTAAGGCTAAAAATAATATTGAGGTGGAAAAACAGAGGACTGGGACTCGAAGTCAGATCTTGGTTCCAGCTCTAGTTCTGCCAACTAACTTTATGGTGTGATCTTGGGCCAGACATTTCTTTTCTGAGTTAGAGGCACCCCACTTCAATCTCAAAGTTTGAGATTTAATACAAAATTGCCTCAGAGAAATTCCTTTAATGGATATCAATTTCTGATGATTATCACATACCTCTAAAAAGGCTTTTAATGGCAATTTTTCTTAAAAAAAACTTCCTTACGAGTTTTCTTTCAGTACTTTGTTTTTATATTTGATAACTTTTAGTTATGAGTTATGAAATTATTAATTAATGAGGTTTAATTCTATAAGATTTCATTGTAGTGGACTGGTTAACATAGGATTTTTGGAAGAACAACCAGGTTTCAGTTCAGCCCATACTCCATTACTTGAGTATTCTGAGGTTTATACTTTATTCTCTTTCTTGTCACTTTCACTAAGTTCTGCAAAGTTTTGTTCAGACACAAGACTCTCAGTGGTATTTACAAAATGGTATCACCTCAGTGGTAGTACATGCCAATGTACGTCAGTGAATTAAAGAATGAATTTAGGTAAGGAGACAGCAATAAAAATTTAAGCCATTTTTGCTGTCAATACTGAGAGAGGAATAAGACAAACCTCATAATGAAGGAAGTGACGGACAGAAGGGAGATCTCATAACTACTTCCAAGTTCTTCTCAGTCCTGGCCTCAGGGGAGAATTTAAAATATAAACCTACTTACCTTTTCTCGGGCCAACCATTCTTCTAGTACAAGAAGCCAGACCCAGGCTAATCTTTGAGGGTTGATGTTCTGTCCACATCTAAAAATGTAAAAAGAAGGAATTTCTCAACAGAGTTGACCTTTTCTCTTTTGTGATCCAAGATTTAGATTTCACTGCTCAGTCTGTTTTAAACATGAACAGGCAAGACATTGTCCTAATGAAAAATTTGTGAAAATATATGACAGATCAATAAAGTGAGAACTAGAACGGAGCTGGCAGCTTTCATTTAAAAAAATGGGGGTAAAAAAGGAAAATAAAAGGATCTCAATCCTACCTCCACCTCCCTTTTTAGTCTTTATTATTTTTAAAAATATTACGTAGAAAACCATAAAAGCAAAGCTACCTAAAGCATATTCTTGAAAATAGAAACGGAATCTCAAATAGTCTTAAAAAGAAAAAGAGCTTCATAAAAGTTATTTTTAACTGTATGCTAAAAACAGGGTTATAGAAATTCATAAGCCTTTCCTTGAAGTTAGCAATTTAAATTTGAGAGTAACTGGCTAGAATCCAAATTTGCGGGAAAAAATAAAGGAAAAAAAGAAGTCTCTCCTAAGTCTCCACTCTGTATGTATTAATATAGTACTTAAACAGTATAACAACTGTCAAAGTAAGGAAAAGTGAGGGAGAGACTGAAGAGTACATTTAACATCTATACCTCTAGTTGTTAATAGCACTGCCAGAAGAACTTCATTAAAAATTAGAGAACAGTGGTTGACAGGGAACAAGGAGGGTCAAAGTACAAAGGGGTAGTCCCAAGGAGTGAGGGAATTCTTTTGGGGTAATGGAACAGTTCTGTATCTTGACAATGGTGGTAGATATATGAATCTATACATGGATGAAATTGCATAAAACTACATCCATAAAAACAAACACATTTAAAAAATGGTAAAAACTGAGTGAGATCTGAGGTCTAACAGTAATGTACCAATGTCATTTTCCTTTTTGTTATTGTGCTATAGCTTATGAGATATCATAATTGGGGGAACCTGGGGAAAGGGTAATCTTTGTATTACTTTTGCATTTCTTGTAAGTCTAATTATTTCATAATAAAGAAGTTTTAAGTGAAATAACTTCTAGTCCTTTGCTGAAGCTACCACAACATCTTCAATTTCATAAGCCAGAAAAGAGCAGGGTTTGATTTTTTGGAGGCAAAGAAAATGCTTTTCAGTGCAGTTCTACCATCTATTTTAATGATAATAAACAAGAAATGGTGGTTTCAGGCATACTTTGCTGGCCAGGATTAAGTGTGTTCCCAATGATAATTCAAAGCCAATACTGATTAAATAATTAGCATGTATTATAGAGGTAAATTTTCAGTTTGTGAAACACCTCTGCTAATTCTTCAGGGGTAGTTGAGTGAGGCACATTGACCAGAGCCCAAATACTGAGCCTTGTATCTTCTACCTTGTGACTGTCTGGCAGGAAGAGATCCTTACCTCAGCTGATTTGGACACATCACCAGAGCCTGAAGTATATCTTCTACCTTCTTTGGGATATCCCCATGTGCCTCCTGGAGCTGAGGTACACATGCCTGTGCTAGCTCCCATTCTCCTCTTCGAAGGCACTCACAGAAAAACCCAAAAAGCTGCTTCTGGGAAGCAGTTTCCTCTTTTCCAAATGGATGCAGCATTTTCCCAGCACAGAGTGCAGGGAGACACAGGAGATGAATTACGCAGAATACACTGTCAATTTTCTCTTTCGTGAAGCATCTCCTAGAAACAATACGCACCAGAGTGAGAAGAAACGGAACTATAATGTAGCCAAACTAGAACTACTAGCTCGAGTGGGACAGGCGGGACTTAACTTTCCTAATGATCGGTAAGTTTGATTTGACATGTTACTACGTCTTTTTGAGAAGTTCCCAAAGGGGTGGATTCCGTCTCTCTAGACACGTCCAATATTTAATTAATATTAATCGTCGTATTAGCCCGGGGTGTGGTGCAGACCCTTCACTCCACTTGCGTATTCCTTCCCGAACTTTAAGCCCAGTCCGGCGCTAAATCCCCAGGTGGTCGCCTCCTTAAGAAATTCAAAAGGAACCTCCCTACTTTAAGCCCTCTCTTAAGGCGGGGGATTGAAGATGAGGAGACGAATCTGTGCCAGAACTGGAGGGCTGTGTGGTTGAGGCGGAGGGGCGCTCCGGCAGGGGTCGTGGAGAGCGCCCCCGCCTTGTCAGAGGTGTTTTACACTCACCTGCTCCGGGCCGCCAAGGCAGTGGGGCTTCCAGCGCAGCCATGTTTGAGCCGAGTCAGGTGACAGATCTCATACCCAAGGGTGCAGGAGGGGGCGGTGACGATGACTATGGCTATTCCTATTGGTCAGTGGAGGGAGGATGCAAATAAAGCACCATATTTGTTTGGGTCACGCGGCGCCACCTCTGTGGACTAGAGAAAGCTAGGACGCTCGGAAGCAGTAAATCGGGGCTCCCTAGTCAAGGATCATCCCTTTCAGTTTTGACAGTTCTGCCTCTTGACACCTTCCGTTCTGCATTCGGCGGAGAAGGTGACAAGAATAGCTGTGTCCCTTGATTTCTTTTTTCTTCCGCTTTCTTTTCTCCCTAAGTGTTCGAAGTCAGCGTTTGCTGAGCGCCATCCTGTGACAGTGCTTTGCCAGGCCCTTGGGGATACCCAGAGCAAGGAGTCCTTCTCCATTATTCTTCTGTCCTCTTGGGCTCGCTTATAATCCCAGAACCCTACGTTCTGAATTCCCGTTTTCCCTGCTGTACTCTATTCATTTATTTGCCCCCTTGCCTGACAACCGTTAATTGAACAGAGTGCTAGACCCTATTTTAAAAGCGGAATAAGATGTGGTACCTGTCGTCAAGTTGCTCACAGTAAATCCTCACTAGGGGTGCAGGTAAGAATTACGATATAGTGGGCTAAATTATAAGACAGAGGTATGCACAGGAGAGATGAGGGAAACGAATGAGCGAAAGCTTTTTACAAATATGATAATCTGAAACCGACTCTTTAATGGTTTTCTAGGTTTCCTCGCCACAGCTGTTTTTACCTTCTGTTTGTTTCCCTTCATGTTCTTCTTCAATTACAGACCCAGAGTTTCCCCATTATGTGTTTTCAGTTTAAGCAGTTTCATTCACCATTTCCCAAATTGTTTCACCACCAGAGGGTAGTGAAAAAAGCAAACCAAAACAAACTAAAAGCCCTCTTCCAAAACCTCTTCAATGATAGGTGTATTCTCATCCATTCCGTAAAATGACTCTCTGGTCCATTAAGCCATTTTTAAGTGTAGTTAGACAGAAGAAAGAAAAGAGAAAATTCCAAGCAAGGTTTTTCCTGGCTTCAAGACTCTGCTTGTTGATGTTGCTCCACAGGATTTTGATAATTACCCTACAGAGAAACTGACTGGGGCCCCTTGACTTAATTACAGACTGTGAACTACAATTCCCAGCAAAGAGCGGAGCCGACCTGGGCTTCTTCCTACTTCTGATCGGATGTTTCGCCGGGGAGACGGCCCAACCAGCACTTCGGTTATTGCTTTGCGGCGCAATCCGCGGGGAGCTGTATGAAGGGTGGGGGAAACTTTGAAAATTGAATGCTGCAGAGCCGGTACTGGAAAGTTTCATGTTGGGGGCAGTTTTGGGGAAGCGGGGTGCGCTCATTATTTCCTGCTTCCTTTCTGGCTACTGTTTGTGGTATTGATATCAGGGGAGGGAGGGTCTCTCTTGGGTGCAGGGCACGCCCACCTTAGGCCGGTAGGGATCTTAACAAGAACGCTGCAGCGGATCTGGGGGCTTCTGGGTGGGCCTTCCTTTGTGGGGGATGCTTGGAAGCTGCTTCTGGTTGGAAAAAAACCCTTTTAGGGGATTTTGGGGTGATGTTTTTGCCTCTTGATGTCCATCCTTCCTCCTGCTTGCAGGCAGTTTGGGATGTGGGCACGGGAGCCCATCATTAGAAGTTTAGGGTCTGCCACCCATCAGTTGGTGTTAAAGAAGAGGGAGTTAATAGCGTGGAATCTGGACTCAAATCCCTGGATTCGAATGCGGACTGCGCCATATGCTAGCTGTTAAACTTCTTCATGCTTTTCAGTTCAGTGCCTTAGTATCCTTAATCTGTAAAATGGGGTAAAACGTGAGAAGAGCTTGGAACAGTGTCTGGCACTTAAGGGAATCAATAAATATTAGCTATTATTGTTACTTAATTTTTATCGAACATCTAACGAGGGCTTTTCCTGATGAGGAGGAGAGGATTCAATCTCTAGGATTGAATATCTTCCCTCACCGCCTATCTATATGCGCACTCACATATATAGAGGAGGAATTTACAATCGCTGGTCCCTTGATTTCAAACTTACAAGCCACAATAATGCGTTAATAAGATCTAACAAATATGTAGACAGTGTGATGAGAACATCGGAAAGGAAGAGAAAGTTGGGGGAAGACTTTGTGGAGGAGTGAGGAGGGCAGGATGGTCCTTTTGTAAACTGTCAACATATTGTTGTGGCTGGAGAGCCCATTGTGTGAAGCAGCAAATGATGTTTTGCTGAATGAATTGGTAGTGATGAATAAATGATTGTTAACCTTAATCATTATGTGCCAAGCACCATCCAAATCCTTTAACCATGATTGCATTCCTATGAAGTAGATATTTGAATCACTCTTTTTTTGCAGAGGAGGAAGCTAAGACACTGGGAGGTTAAGTACATTTGCTAGGAAGGTCAGGATTTGGGCCTTGCAATCCGATGTATGAATGAGAGGGAAGTGAAGGGCCAGTGTATCAGAGGTGTTTATGTGATCTTAAGAACTGTGGGATTTATCTTGTAGCCTAATGGTCTCATGGGCAATTTTAAAGGGTGACAGTGAAAGGATTGGAGCACATTTTTAGGAAGCTACCTCTGGCAGGATTGTGGCACTGAGCTGATTTGCTGGTTGGTTTGATGCTCTTTCTGTCTGCTTCCATAGCACATTTAAAGACCAATGACAATACAGTAAGCATGACTGTAGTTATTTGTGTATACATCTCTTTTCATCTTTTACTGTGATTTCCCAAAGGGAAGGAAATGTGCTTAAATGATTCTTGTGTGCCAGAGCTCAGCAGAATGTGTGCTTAAGAAGTGTCTGTGGATGTAACTAATGAATGGATTTCTTTCTTTTTTTTTTTTTTGGTGGTGTGGGGAGTGACCAGAGGCAGTTGTGCAATAGTCCAGGTAAGTGATGGCAGTGGCCCAACAAGGTGGAGGTAACAGAGTTGGTCATTGGTAAAGTCCAGGTAGTCTGGGAGTTACAGTTCTCCCTTTTGATTGAATTTATCAGTGTAAATGATGTCATTGCCCAGAACTACCTGATCTGTAAAGACACCAGGCAGTGGTACAGCAGATGAGTCCTGGTAAACTTTGCATTTGGGAAACAGAAATTAATACCAACAAATTCCCATTGAGAGAAGTGAGAGGGATGTATTTTGTGTTTGTGGGAGGGGTGCATGTGTGTGTGAGAGAGAGAGAGAGAGAGAGAGAGAGAGAGAGAGAGAGAGAGAGAGAGAGGGAGAGGGAGAGGAAAGGGCATTAATCTGATGCTGAGAATTTAGATATTAAGTAGAAATTTGGACCAGGTTATTGGAAATAAGCAAATACCTACATTCTCAATAAATATTTTTGTTCTAAAATGTTACTCCTTTTCTCATGATTATATTGCTTTATTCCCTGGAAGAATAAAGAGTTCCTGTTCTACTCTATCTGTAAGATATTTTTCCACCTTTGTGAGGTACATAGCCTCTCCTTTGCATGCATTAGTAAGGGAATCAGTGGTTCTCTTCTAGCTCTCTGAAGGCAAATGTTCCACGAACGTCATTTAGCCCTAGTGAGGTTTAACAACAAGAGTGGAATTTAACTGCATTTGGGAATGTGAACATTTAGTGTAATAAAAAACATTTTCAGTTTGTAAACATCTGAAATAATAAAATCTCATTTGGTTCAGAAGATTTGCTCTGACTCATTAGAAAAGGAGAGGTTAAATATGATTATGGACTTACAAATAGACTTACAGTAGAGGGTAATGGTTCAGAGAATAGGCCTCAGAGTCAAATTTACTGTGTTTAGATTATGGATTCCCTCATTTACTTTTTCTGGTGACAACGGAATAGCTAACATTTCCAGGCTTTAGTTTTACTCATATGTAAAAATGCGGTCTGTAATCAATCTTCTTTATAGGGCTGTTGAGAAGATTGACTGTGATAATTTATGCAAAGCTTTGGACCACTACCTGGTATACAATAGGTGCTGAATAAATTTATTATTGTTCCAGAACAATGAAAGTAAAGACTTCCTAGGAGTGCTGTTTGGAGATGTGCCTTGAAGGTTGATTACACATCCAAATAAAATTTATAAATATATTGAAAATCTTAAGATACTATTCAAATGTGAAGTGGTCTCATTGTATTCATATAGTAAGTATAAAAGAACTGTGTGAAATGCACATTCTTGTGTCATCTTGTTTCTCTGTATACATGTTTGGCAAATAGTTGTCTTCCCTATTGAAAACATTTGGAAAGATTCTATAGCCTTCCTTTATTTTATCAGTAATATTTTAATACCATACATTTCATTTTGCATACGGAGAAGCTTGAAGAATTTTTTATTTTGCAGAATGTTTGGGATAGTCTGTCTACTATCACTTATGCTATTTTCCAATGTTTTTTCAAAGGTTTCTTTTTTGCTGCAGCAGAAGGCATGAGTAGCAAGAAACTAAGGCGAGTGGGGTTATCACAAGAGCTGTGTGACCGTCTGAACAGATATCAGATTGTTACCTGTCAGGTAAAACTTATTTAATTTTTCCCAGTGAGAAACTTTACCAATTAATCTTAAGTATACCTTAATAGCTCTTAAATAAACCTGAAATATAAAAATTTAGGTTTACAAAAAAAAAAAAAAAAATGATGGTGCTTCTACATAGGCTAATTTTAAATAACAAGCCACTCAATATATACAAATATGGTTTGATATAACCATATGTAAAAAAATTTAACAAGGTTATATTTCCAAATGTGATTTTATTTATTCAAATTCAGTATTTTTGCATTTTGGGAGAATGAATGCTTATGGCATAAGGTGAAGTATACCTGTGCCATTTATTCTAGAGAAGTTTTGTCCACTTAAAAGACAATTTGTAGTTACATGAGGAATACTCAAATGAAGAGATGGTATTCACAATGGAAAATTTCTCTTGAAAGCACAAGAAATAAGTAGGATCATTTTCTTCTTGATGGAGTGAGAGAAATGTATAGAGCTGATATTGCATTTTTAAGCACAATAGTGAAGCAAGTTCCTCTTTGGACACTAAATAAGATTTACAGTTTTATGTTAGAATTTAATCCTTCATAAGACAGACTTTCAGAGCAGGCTGCAGTTTCTTAAAAATAGCCTTGTGTGTTAACAGTATCTTTGGTTCCTCTGTTGTACATTTAATAATCCTGAAACACTCTTGAAAGTATGAAATTTAACACTCCATTCCATAGTCAGTTTTATTCTTTCTCAATTATTAAATACTTCTCTGAGTGATCTCATAGTTTAGGTAGCCACTCGTTTCCATCTGACACTTCCTGGCTGTCTGTTTGGGCCCAGACTCTTTCAGCACAAGTGCAGTGCTCACACACACCTGGGGCAGTGGTTGCTGTGCTGTGACTTTACTTGGTATGTTCTCTGGTATCTGCTAACTACATTGGGTAATTAGAAGATAAGCTTATGTTATCATACGTTTTAGAACACATAATAAAGAACACATAAATCTTGATCCACAATAAATATGTTTTTATCCACACATGGGCAGTGTCAATTGAAGATTTCCCTTTAATTCCAGTATCTTTGTTGCACATATATGTTTATAATACTCTCTTTATATCTCTTTAGGATTTTTTATGTCTTTCCCCACTGGAGCTTATGAAGATGACTGGCCTTAGTTATCATGGTGTCCATGAACTTCTCTGTATGGTCAGCAGGGCCTGTGCCCCACAAATGCAAACGGTACATATATATTTTTTACTATAATTTGATTATGATTTTTAGTTTGAAATGACTCTTTAGTTGACTTAAATCTGTTTTGGGATGAGGAAGAAGCAAAAATAGAGATGAGCACCTCAAAAATATTGGTTCTCACACCATAGAGTTAGTCCTTTAATGAGAATACAGTTGACGCTTGAACAATGCAGGGTGTTAGGGTTGCCCTCCCTGCCAGTTGAAAATCTGCCTATAACTTTTGACTTTCTCAAAATTGAACTACTAATAGCTTACCATTGACCAGAGCCATACCAATTACATAGAGTCAATTAACATGTATTTTGTGTGTTATATGTATTATATACTATATCCTTACAATAAAGTAGGCTAGAGAAATGAAAATATTTTTTCAGATTTTCACAAATGTCCAAAAAGTTTTCCAGTATATTTCCTGAAAAAAAAAATCCATGTGTAAGTGGATCTGTACAGTTCAAACCCATGTTGTTCAAGGGTCCACAGTATATATGAAAGTTTATGTAGTTTTTATGCTCATGGGAGACAGTTCCTAATTATGGGAATGAAAGGGGAGCAGGAAGTTTTTTTCTTTCTAGCTGAATGTGATAATTTCAAAAGGTCACCTTTCTCTTTTGTTTATTTGGGTAGGGTATGTGGATGTCATGGTTAAATTATAATATACTTTTAATTTTAGAGTGCCCTGACTTTGTAATACTAATCTTTACCATCATCTCTTACTCTGCATCATAAAGTACACATATTAGACTTATACTTGCTTATAATTAAATAAATAACACTTGATAATTTATTCTAACTCATGAAAAGAGTTAAACTCTTTTATAACTAGTCCTCATCAAGTTGTACTATTATTTCATGCTTTCTTTCTCATGAGTTTAGCTTTTCAAAATGTAGGTTTAGTGTGTGATAGAAAAGATCTTTTTTTCCTATGATAAGAACTGCCTAAAAGTCTGGTCAGTGATTTGCAAATGTATGTATTTATGTAGATTGTAAATTACTTGCATTACTATCTTATACTGAAATTTGGTAATCATTGAGCAATAAAGTTGGATGCAGTTTTATGCAGTAGGAAGGAAGGAATGTTAGTGTCATTTGAAACTTGTGAAAACAATGAACAGATAAAATATTTCCTTTTGTTCAGGTTTAGCTTGTGATCAAAGGGAAATACTTTGGAGGCAGAAAAGTCAGAAGGAGAATTAGAATCAACATTATAGATTGGCACTAGTCTTAGCTTTGTCATTAATCTCACAGCTTTGAACAGCTCACTTTGTTTTATGGGAGAAGTTAGAGAGTTAAACTAGTCTGTGATGAATCTGATTAGGTTTCAGATTAACTTGCTAAAAATTTAAAAGTTGTGAAGCACCAAGAAAACCTTTAAATTTGGCATTTGTCATTCGCTTTGGTCAATATCTATGGTTTATGTCTAGTTACATGATGAAATAAGAGAGCATGGGCAAGGAATTCAATTTTAGTTTCCACTTCTATCAACATTTCCAGCTGCAGTATCAGTACCATTCCAAATGTCAACTCAAGAAGCCATTTTCTCCTTTGTTGTATGTTTACTCTTATACAATTCTTTAGATTTGAGTCCTGCCTTAAACACTGGTTTAGCCTTAGTTCATTCCTTCATGAAAAAATTTTTTGCTCATTTATTTATTCAGTCATTTATTCCTTCAACCAATATTTATTGAGCTCCAGCCATGTGTCAGGTAGCCTGTTAGGTACTGGGAATATTGTAGTGAACATGATTGATAAAGTTCCTACCCTTACAGTCTAGTGGAAGAAGGCAGGCAGTAAACAAATTATTACAGAAATAATTAATTCATTGTAGTAATGATAAGTCCTATCAAGGAAAAGTACAAAGAGCTTTGAAACTAATAATGGGGCCAGTACTTAGTTCAGGGGTTGGGAAGAGTTCTCCCAAGGAAGTGACACTTTAGTTAAAACCTGAGGATGAATAGGAGAGAGAGGCAAAGGAGTTGGAAAAGGAGGTGAGCTCGAAAGAGTTTTCAGGTAGTGGGACTAGGAAGTGGAAAGGCTCTGTGACGAGAAGGGGACTGGTGCTTGTATGGTAAACTCAGGCTGGTATGAATGAATGCAGCAGTGAGGAAGAGCTTGGCAAAAGGTGAAGTCAGAGAAGTAAGCAGGAGTCAACCATTGGGGCCTGCAGAGCATGTTAAGTATTTTGGACTTTATTCTGAGAGCAATGAGAAGTCATAAAAGGGTATGATCTAATGTATGTTTTTAAAAACTCAATCTTCAACATAGACAAGTGATTGAATAGGATCAACACAATATTGTGCAGACTAGTTGAGTATTTATATCTATATCCCAGACAGAAACTGATTGTGACATGGATTATCAGTGTCATATTAAAGCAGGTGGTATAACATTAGTTATCATGAGAGAGATTTAGGAGGCAGAATGAGTGGGATTTGGTGATTGACTGTGGGTGGTGGTGGGATATAGGGACATATTAGAGATGATTCCTTCAATTTTGCTTTGAGAAACTGGGTAGTACCATGGCCTGAGATAAGGAAAACTGGAAGAGGATCAGATTTGAGGGGCACAGATCATGAATTTCATTTAGTGATTGTCTAATTTAAGGTGCTTGTGAAAGACTGAGTGGAAATGTGAAGTAGGCAGTTAAATATACAGACCTACTGCTTATAGGAGAGGTCTGCAATAGATGTGTGCATTTGGGAGTCATCAGTGTAAATAAGATAGTCAAATCCCTGGAAATGGATGAGTGATTGCCTAGAAAGTATATGTAGCAAGGAGATAAGTTTACCTAAGACCCAGTGAGGCCAACATTTAAAGGTAAGATTAGAGAATGACGAATGTGAGAAGCAGCAGCCACCAAAGTAGAAAATAAACTGGTGGAGTGTCATATCACAATATTCCTTCTGTCTCATTTATGTGTATACTGTTATTTCTGAAGACTTGTTTTGTTAGTTCATCTTATTCTTTTTGTGTGTGTGTGTGTTTCACTAAATCTATTATTCTGGTGATTGTAGTTACAGTTGTAAGTACTTTAATGTTGACAGATTGGGCTGCCTTCACAAGTTTGATGAAGTATTCCCATGTCCACCTATGATGCCTTATGGTAGATTATAGACATTATTCAGGTATTACCAAATCGTATGCAAATCTTAGGACTTTGTCAATTTTTTTCTAATGTGCCTGAATATAGCTTTAAAAAGTCTGTGATAACCCATGGTTTCATTGATCTAAAAATTCAATAGGTGAGATAAGACAAGAGGGGGCACATTTATGGCTGATAAGTATCAATATGCTGGTCTTGTACCTCTTCACAGAGGCAGAAGAGGTAGGTTTTGATTTGGATTTGAGAGATAGGTTTATTGAATTGCAAACTTGAAGTGGGTAGAAACTATGTCTGTTTGGTTTACCACTGAGTCCCAGAGTTTATCATAGTTTATGGCATGTAGTAGGCACTCAATATTTATTGAATGAATGAATGATTACAGTTCTGTGGCTTGACCTCAGCCTACTTGGGCAACTTAATAAAATAGTAGTAATTTTTAAAGTAAGAGATTGTAGAGAGGCACGTGATTTTTATACATTGCCAGTGGGCATGTAATCACATTAGTCATATCTGCGAAGAACCTTATTTGAAATAAAAAAACATTTACAGGTTCTAAGGATTTGATGTGGATGTCTTCCGGTGGGCCACTTCTCAGCCTCCTATACCTACCTTCAAACTGCTCTTCACAAACCAAGCTTGGTTTAAAACGTAACTTGGTCATGTCACTCCTTGTTGTATAAGTACCGCGCGCTAACCGATTGCGCCACTGGAGCTCCTCATGTCACTCCTTGTTGCTCTCAGCATAAACTCCAAACTTCAACAAGGCTTTTCATGATTTGGCCCCCACATATTTTTCCAGCCTCATTGCTTGTCCCACTATGACCACACCCCATCTTTCAACCATTCTAAGTGAACTCTGTTTTTTTAGTAGTTTTTGTTAGTTTCTATTTCTTCCCTTTCTATATAAATTCAGTCTCTCTTTGGCAGGAGCATGCACATTTCCTATGCCTGTCTAACAGCTACTTCAGGTTTTAGCTCAGACATCCAGTTCTGCGAAGTCTTCCTGGATCACAAAATCTAGATCAGGTATACTATCTCTATGTCTCCACTTACCCTATCACAACATCTCTTTATTAATCATACTGTGATTGCTCAGTTTCTAATTCTAATTTCAGTTTCTGGTTGACAGTAAGTACTGTAAGGCCAGGTGCTCTGTCTGTTTCTGTTATTACGTCATATCTCTAATCTAGCACAGTCCCTGGCACAGAGTAAATATTTGTTAAACAAATAAATAATAGAGGAAAAAAGATGGATTGTGGTTACAGCTGCTAAAATTTGGGGTTTGGAGTTGGTTTCTGCTTTTGAATAGATCTAGAGGTTGAAAAGAACTTCATCATTTCCTTGTTCAGGTTTATGGGATGAAGACACAAAGGTGTGCTGCCCCCTCACCAGCATTCCTAGCTACAACCCTTTCTGCATTAGATGAAGCCCTGCGTGGTGGTGTGGCTTGTGGATCCCTGACAGAGGTAAAAGAAACACTTTCCAAACCTTCCTCCATTGACCTATAGCCTGCAGAGCCAAGGGAAAAGTTTAGTTAAAAAACAGAAGTTGTTTCACGAGTAGCACCCTGAATTAAATTATAAATATCTCAAGAGCATGGTTCTCTACTCAGTACCTAGTACAGTGGCTTTGCTGACCAGCTCAGGTCTGCTTAGGTTACTGTTTCTCAGAATTAATTTAGAGTGATGAATATTACACAATAGTTTGAAACAATTTGGAGAAATTAAAAAAGGACCACTACTTAGTTATTAGGAAGGAAAATTAGAAATTTTCTTAATGTGGGCAGTTAAGAGTATTAAACCAACATGAGCTATTTTTAGTTCCTGTTGTAGATAAAATTTGGTTCTAGGAAGTGATAGGTTGTTGTCTGAGTTATATATGGTTGCATAACAAATAACCCCTAAACTTAAGACAACATTATAAACATTAGTTATTTTGTAGTGGCTTAGCTCGAAGATATTGGCAAGGGGTGCGGTTTCTGAAAGCTTGGTGGGCTGGAGGCTACTTCCAAGGGCCTCACTCACATGACTGGCAGGTTGATACTGGGTGTTGCCAGGAGGTCACAGTTCCTCCCCAAATAGGTTCTCTATAGGCTGCTTGGGTCTCTTCATGACATGATGGCTAACTTCCCCCAGGCAGGATGGAAATGGCAATTTAGCTGTGGAAGTTACCATTACTGCTGCCACATTCTCTTTATTAGAAGTGAGTCATTAATTCCAGCCCATGTTCAAGGACAGGGAAATTAGACTTTACCTTTGAAAGAAGAAGTGTCAAGAATTTGAGGACATGTTTTTAATTGAATAAATTTTATGTGTTCCATTGTGTAAGTTTAAGGTGTACAACATGTTACGTTGATACATTTTTGTATTATGATTGCTGATGTAGCCAGATTTATCACATTACATAATTATAATACAATATTATCTATATTCGTTACACTGTGCCTTAGATCTCTATGGCTTATTTACTACTCATTGTACATTTGTACCCTTAATACCATCACTATTTTTCCCCAATGGCACCAGTAACCACCATTTTACCCTTTTTTTTACAGGTTTAACATTTTTAGATTCCATATGTGATATCACATGGTACTTGTCTTTGTCTGATTTATCTTAGCATAAAGTGCTCAATGTCCATTCATGTTGTCTCAAATGGGATATGTACCACATCTTTTTTTATCCATTCATCCATTAATGGCCATTTGAATTGTTTCTGTATCTTGGTGATTGTAAATAATTCTGCTTTAAACATGGAAGTACATATATCACATCAAAATTCTGTTTTCATTGCCTTTGGGTAAATACCCAGAAGTGGAATTACTGGATCGTATGGTAGATCTATTTTTAATTTCTTGAGGAACCTCCATATTGTTTTCTATAGTGAGAATTAGAGGACATTTAAAAACCACCACAGTCCTTTTTCTTGAAAACTACATTTGTGTGCTTACTGGTCTTAACGTCGTGACTTGATAGACTGTTTACCAGGACACTCCTGATGACCTTCTTGCAGTAGGTTCTAAGGGCATGAATACTTTAAGCATACTTCTAAACAAGAGCAGACTCTTACATTCTGAGAGTCATAGATTTAACTGTAGATATTTTTCTTTGAAGATAGGTGCTCTGTTTTAGATATTATACTTTATTTTATGTTCTGTCTTCCAAGAAAGATTTACAAATATGTGTGTGCTATGACTACTAGATAGTTGGTAAATGAATGAATGAGTGAATCGTAAAACAAAACAAAAAAACCCCAAACCAGAAAATACCTGCTATTGTCACCAGGTGGTGCCAGAATCCATTTTATAAAGTCTTTTGACAATCTAGTTGGGCCTTTGCTCAAATAGGTTTATAACAGTAGTGTTCCACAGTTATAAACTCACTTATTTAAATAACAAAAATTGAGCTTAAGGAAGATTGACTAACAACTACTTTTTATTTTTTAAGATTAATTTAGCTTTTATCAATAATCCAAGTGACAGTAACAAGCCATTTAGGTGTTTTGTTGTTAACTGGAGTATAAATACCCTGACTATTTATTAGTGGCAAGTTCTCTACTTTCTGTTTCAGTCACAGTTACCCTTTTCAAGTCGTTTTGGAATTTTTCAGTTCAGTAGAGGGAGTTTACCTTTTCTTAATAAAATTTTAATACATATTTTATGTATCAAAGTTAAATATATCCTGCATGTGTAAGTTATAAACTCTTATGAGCCTATGACCCAGTAAGAACTAGAACAATACCAAAGCCATTGAAACTAACTGTGGGATCCTCCCTGATCCTATTTTTGACCTTCTTTTAGGGTGTAATCTCCATCCTGAATTTCTACCATTCCTATACTTTTTCCCTTATAGTTTCCAAGGCTTATTTACTTACATAACAGATATAACATTTTATTTAGTTTTGCTTATTTTTGAGCTCTATTAAATATGTAATTATAATATAATCTGTGATTAGATCATATCATATCTCTTCTGTGAATTGCTTTATTCATTTAATATTGCTTCCTAAGATTTATCCATGTTGCTGCTGGTAGCAAGAATATAATTCACTTTCATTGCTGTATCATATTCCATTTTGAAAATATGCCACAATTTATTTGTTCCTTCTCCCATGAGTGAACATTTGGGTTGTTTCTAGTTTGCTGCTAATATAAACAAGTCCTGTGAAAACTGTTGTACATGTCTCCTGGTTCACATGTACAGGCATTTTTCTAAGGCAGGGCTTGGCAAACTACTCCCCAGTGGTCAAATCCAGCCCCATGCCTCTGTTTGTAAATGGTGTTTTCTTGTTACACAGCTACACTCATTTGTTTTTATCCATCTATCTATATATTTGTCTTTGGTTGTTTCTGTGATAAAAGGCAGAGTTGAGTTAGTTGTGACAGACCTCATGGTCTTCAAAGCCTAAAATATTTATTATCTGGCTCTTATCTAGGGTATCTACCTTCAATTTAATTTCTGGTGATAAGGTATGTGCACATTGTAACTTTGCAGAATCAGGACAAGTTGTTTTCCAGAGCAGTTGTGTCTGTTTACATTCCTACTGGTGATAAACGGCAATTCTTCTTGCTCCACATCTTCTTGCCTTATTAGGCGAGGAGGTATTAACAGACTTCTTTGTGATCTTAGTTTTCACTTTCCTGATAGTTAATGTGGAATCATAATTCATTTGGCTATTTAAAAGATAATTTTATTAAGGTACAATTTAAATACTATAAAATTTGACCATTACAACTGTATAATTCAATTATTTTAGTAAATTTACAATAAATCAACATCGATATCCAATTTTAGAACATTCAATTATCCTAAAATGTTCCCACATGCCCATTTATAGTTAATCCCTGCCCCCATCATCAGTCCTAGGCGTGCACTGATCTTACTTTTTTGTCTCTATAATTTGCCTTTTCTAAACATTTCATATAAATGGATTCCTATAATAGGTAGTCTTTTGAATTTAGTTTCTTTCACATTGCATGATGTTTTTGAGGTTCTTCCCCATTGTAGCATCCATGTTGGTAGTTTGCACCTTTTAATTGTTGTATTATTGCACAATTTGTTTATCCACTCATCAACTGATGGGCACTTAGATTGTTTCCAGTTTTTGTCTATCAGGAATAAAGCTACTATGAATGTTCATGAACATGTCTTTGTGTGGACATGGGTTTTTGTTTCTCTTGAGTAGATTCCTAGGAGTGGAATGGCTAGATCATATGATATGTGCATGTTTAACTTTTTAAGAAACTGCTTGACTGCTTTCCAAAGTGGCTGTACCATTTTACATTCTCACCAGCAATGCATGATGGTTCATTTCTCCACGACTTCACCAACACTTAGTATTGTTTATCTTCTTGGTTTTTATCTATTTGAGTGAGTGTGCAGTGGTATTTTATTGTAGTTTTACTTTGCATTTCCTTAATGAGTAATGATATTGAACTCCTATTTGTACGCTTATTAGCCATTTAAAATTTTTCTTTGGTGAAATGTCTATTCAAATTTTTTGCCTATTATTAATTAGTTGGTTGTTTTCTTGTTTGTAGTTGTAAAGGTTCTTTCTATTCTGGATACAAGTACTTTATCAGATATACCATCTGCAATTATTTTCTTCCAGTCTGTTGCTTATCTCTTCACTTTCTTAATAGTAGCTTTTGAAGTTTTACATTTTGGTGTAATCTAGTCTATTAATTTTTTTGTTTTATAGTTTGTGCTTTTAGTGTCATCTCTATGAATTGTTTGTCTGGCCAAGGACATAGAGATTTTTGTTATATTTTCTTATAGAGTTTTACAGTTTTACGTTTTGCATTAGTCTATGATCCAGTTTGAGCCGATTTTTGTGTGCTCTATTCTGAGTTAACTGGTAGAATGAATTGTGAAATATCTCCTCTTTTTAATATTCTGTAATAGTTTTATAAGATTAGAATTATTTGTTTCTTGAAAATTTGTTAGGTCTTGCCTGAAAAATGCTATTTTTCAGAAGCTGTCTGGTCATGATATTTTCCTTGTGGGAAGATTAAAAAGCTGAAGTAAATCCCTTTAATGATTATAGGACTATTCAGGTTTTCTGTTTTTTCTTGAGTAGTTTTTGTAAATGATATTTTTGGAAATTTTCTTATTTTCTTTAATTTTTGAATTCATTGTCATAAAGTTATTCACTGAATTAATTCTTCTTGCCTTTAAATCTGGTTTTGTATGTGGTTTTATTCCCCTTTTCATTCCTAATATTACTTATTTTGTCTTCTCTTTCCCTTTCAGAAAATCTGGTCAAAGGTTTGGGTATTTTCATAGTCTTTCTGAAGAACTGTGCTTTTTCTTGGCCCTCTATCTTTTCTTTGTCTTCTACTTCAATGATTACTGTTATTTTTGTATTGCCTTTTTTGACCCAGTTGTATTTTTTCTGGAATTATTTTTTATTTTCTCTCTAAATTCTTAAATTGCACATTTAATCCATTAAATTTCAGTTTTTCTTCTTTTTACTCTGAGCTTGAAAGGCTATGAATTTCTCTTGATGCATTCTTTTTTGATTTGAAGTGTTTTTATTTTCATCTAGTTGTAACGGTATTTAAAATTTTCTCTTATGATTGCCTCCTTAACTGGTGAGTTATTTGGAATTTTTGTCTATCTAAATTATTTAAATAAAAATTTATCTTTTAAATTTTAGTTAGTTAACCTAATTGCATTTGGTTAGAGAACTTCATGTGATATTGATTCTCTGAAATTTTCTGAGACTTATTTTAAGGTTTAATATGTGATAAACTTTCGTAAATTTTTCACGTGTGTTTGAGAAGAATGATTATTCTCTACTAATTGAGCACTCTGCATATGAACATTAAAGTAAGCTTGTTATTTTAGGTTGTTCAAATCTTTTTTATCTTTACTGATTTTTTTTCCTTCAGCCTGTCTTCATAATAACTCAGAGAAGGTAGTTAAAAAAGTCCATTTTATTGTCAAGTTGACAAATTTACTTGTAGTTCTATAGTTTTTACTTTATGTATTTTGAGCCTATTATGTTTAAATGAATGAAAACATTTAGAATTATCATGTCTTCCTGGAAGACTGAACCATGTGCTGTGGTTCTTCTGCCACTGTCACTGGCACTGTTACAGTTTCATGTTTATGTGATTAGATAATATAGATCTTCCTCATTGGAGGATAAATTCCAAGTGGGTAGGGTTATGTGTTTTTCTTATTATTATTACATCCTCATTATTAGCACAGTAGAAGGTACTTAAATATTAGTTGAACAAATGAACAAATAAATGTTTTCATTTACTTGTTTTTAGCTCTTATTTAGTGTAGTCCTTTGGTCCTACTGCCTCTCCTACACTCTCTCTTTCAGTCTTAGAATAAGGCAATCTTTAGGAACTTTAAATTTTATTGCTATTCTAGGGTACAGTATTATTTATTTTAATTTGTATGCCTTTTGTATTTTCAAATTATCAAAATAATAGATTTAAGGAATATAATTTATCTACTTAATTAATTTTTTATTAATGAACATCAGTGATTATTTTAGTTTTTCCCTATGTTTTTAAAGTTGATTTCTCTAATGTATTTATGTCTGTATCTACATATTTATGTGTTTTTTGTTATATATTGCTGTTTAACAAATCATTGCAAATCTTAGTGTCTAAAAGCAAAATATTTATTTCATGTAGTTTCTGTGAGTCAGGAATTCAGGAGCAGATTACGTGGGTATTTCCAGTTATGGCATTGGCCAAGATATTGGCCAAAGCTGCAGTCATCTGAAAACTTGATGAGAGCTGGGGGAGGTGCTTCCGAGATGGTTCACTTACCTGGCTGGGAAGCTGGCCCTGGCTTTTGGCAGGAGGACTCAGTTATTGGCCACATGGACCTCTCCACAGGACTTCTTGAGTGTCTACATGACATGGCAGCTGACTTTCCCTAGTGAGCAAAGAGAACAACGTAGAAATGGCAATGTCTTTTATGACCTATCCTTGGAAGTTACATAGGTTCACTCCTGCTGTATTCTATTAGTCACATAAATACCCTTCATACAATGTAGGAGGAGACTGCAGAAGTGCATAAATACCCATGTGAGGATCACTGGGTTTAGAAACTGGCTGCTGTTACTTATACATGTACAAACACACACACAAGGACATATTTATGTGTATTTATATATGTATGTGTATATGTGTATAATTTAAAAAAACTTTAATTGAGACTTCCGGGAAGATGGCGGCATGACCAGGGTGGCAGAAATCTCCTCCCAACACTATATTTATCTATGAAAATACAGCAAATACAACTATTCCTAAAAGAGAGAGGAGAATACACAGGAAAGCACACAGCGTACAGCTACACCGGAGAGGACTCGGCACCCCAAGAGGCGGTCTTAAAGACCCGAGCTGACATACATGGCACCTACCAGCGACCACTTCTATAGCCATGAAAAGACAGAGGAATATGGTCCAGACTAAAATCAACCAGACAACCCCAGAGAGGGAGCCTGAAGGGATGGAAATGCACAGTCTTCCTGAAAAAGAATTCAGAATGAAAGTCATAACCATGCTGATGGACCTACAGAGAAATGTGCAAGAGCTGAGGGAGGAAGTGAGGGAAGTGAGGAAAGACAATGCAGAAATCAGACAAGCGATCGACGGGCTTAACAGCAGAATGGATGAGATGCAAGAGACTGTTAATGGAATAGAAATCAGAGAACAGGAATACAGAGCAGCTGAGGCAGAGAGAGATAAAAGGATTTCTAGGAATGAAAGAATATTAAGAGAACTGTGTGACCAATCCAAACGGAACAATATTCGCATTATAGGAGTACCAGAGGAAGAAGAGAGAGAAAAAGGGATAGAAAGTGTCTTTGAAGAAATAATTGGTGAAAACTTTCCGTCGCTGGGGAAGGAAATAGTCTCGCAGTCCATGGAAGCCCACAGATCTCCCAACACAAGGGACCCAAGGAAGACAACACCAAGACACATAATAATTAAGATGGCAAAGATCAAAGATTAAGACAGAGTATTAAAGGCAGCTAGAGAGAGAAAAAAGATCACCTACAAAGGAAACCCATCAGACTATCATCAGACTTCTCAAAAGAAACCTTACAGGCCAGAAGAGAATGGCATGATATATTTAACGTTATGAAACAGAAGGGCCCCGAACCAAGAATATTGTATCCAGCACGATTATCATTTAAATATGACGGAGGGATTAAACAATTTCCAGACAAACGAAAGTTGAGAGAGTTTGCCTCTCATAAACCACCACTACAGGATATCTTAAACGGACTGCTCTAGAGGGAAGCACCCCTAAGGCTTCAAAGATGTCACCAGAGAAAATAAAATCATAGCAAAGAAGGCAGACCATCCAAATACTAACTAAAGGCAAAGAATAAAACACCAGTATAGAAAGAATGGAGGAGGAGGAATAAGAAGGGAGAGAAATAAAGAAACATCAGACGGTGTTTACCATAACGTAACAAGAAAGTTAAGTTAGATTGTTAGATAGTAAAGAAGCAACCCTTGAACCTTTGGTAACCACGAATCTAAAGCCAGCAATGGCAATAAGTACATATCTATCAGTAATCACCCTAAATGTAAATGGACTGAATGCACCAATCAAAAGACACAGAATAACAGAATGGATAAAAAAGCAAGACCCATCTATATGCTGCTTACAAGAGACTCACCTCAAACCCAAAGATATACACAGACTAAAGGGGAAGGGATGGAAAAAGATATTTCATGCAAACAACAAAGAGAAAAAAGCAGATGTTGCAGTACTTGTATCAGACAAAATAGACTTCAAAACGAAGAAAGTAGCAAGAGATAAAGAAGGACATTACATAATGGTAAAGGGGTCAGTCCAACAGGAAGATATAACCATTATAACTATATATGCACCCAACACAGGAGTGCCAGCATATGTGAAACAAATACTAACAGAATTAAAGGGGGAAATAGACAGCAATGCATTCATTTTAGGAGACTTCAACACAGCACTCACTCCAAAGGACAGATCAACCAGACAGAAAATAAGTAAAGACACAGAGGCACTGAACAACACACTAGAACAGATGGACCTAACAGACATCTACAGAACTCTACACCCAAAAGCAGCAGTATACACATTCTTCTCAAGTGCACATGGAACATTTTCCAGAATAGACCACATACTAGGCCACAAAAAGAACCTCAGTAAATTCAAAACTATTGAAATCCTACCAACCAACTTCTCAGATCACCAAGGTATAAAACTAGAAATAAATTTTAGAAAGAAACCAAAAGGGCTCACATGGAGACTTAACAACATTCTCCTAATTAATCAATGGGTTAACGACCAAATCAAAACAGAAATCAAAGAATATATGGAGACTAATGACAACAACAACACAAAGGCACAGCTTCTGTGGGACGCAGCAAAGGCAGTTCTAAGAGGAAAGTATATTGCAATCCAGGCCTATTTAAAGAAGGAAGAACATTCCCAAATGAATAGTCTAAAGACACAATTACTGAAATTGGAAAAAGAAGAACAAATGAGGCCCAAGTCACCAGAACAAGGGACATAATAAAGAGCAGGGAAGAAATAAATAAAATTGAGAAGAACAAAACAATAGAAAAAATCAATGAAACCAAGAGCTGGTTCTTTGAAAAAATAAACAAAATAGATAAACCCCTAGCCAGACTCATTAAGAGAAAAAGAGAATCTACACACATAAACAGAATCAGAAATGAGAAAGGAAAAATCAAGACGGACCCCACAGAAATACAAAGAATTATAAGAGAATATTATGAGAATCCATATGCTAACAAGCTGGAAAACATAGAAGAAATGGACAACTTCTTAGAAAAATACAACCTTCCAAGACTGACCAAGCAAGAAACAGAAAAACTAAACAGACCAATCACCAGTGATGAAATTTAATCGGTAATCAAAAAACTACCCAAGAGCAAAACCCCAGACCTGATGTATTCAACTCTGAATTATACCAGACATATAGAGAAGAAATAACCCCCATTCTCCTTAAAGTTTTCCAAAAAATAGAAGAGGAGCGAATACTTCCAAACTCATTCTATGAAGCCAGCATCACTCTAATACCAAAACCGGGCAAAGACCTCACCAAAAAAGGAAATTACAGACCAATATCCCTGATGAACGTAGATGCAAAAATACTCAACAAAATATTAGAAAACTGAATTCAAAAATACATCAAGAGCGTCATACACCATGATCAAGTGGGATTCATCCCAGGGATGCAAGGATGGTACAACATTCGAAAATCCATCAACATCATCCACCACATCAACAAAAAGAAGAACAAAAACCACATGATCATCTCCATAGATGCTGAAAAAGCATTTGACAAAATTCAGCATCCATTCCTGATTAAAACTCTCAATAGAATGGATATAGAGGGCAAGTACCTCAACATCATAAAGGCCATATATGACAAACCCACAGCTAACATCATACTTAACGGCGAGAAGCTGAAAGCTTTTCATCTAAGATCGGGAACAAGACAGGGATGCCCACTCTCTCCACTGTTATTCAACATGGTACTGGAGGTCCTAGCCACGGCAATCAGACAAAACAAAGACATACAAGGCATCCAGATTGGTAAAGAAGACATCAAATTGTCACTATTTGCAGATGACATGATACTGTACATAAAAAACCCTAAAGATTCCATTCCAAAACTACTAGAACTAATATCTGAATTCAGCAAAGTTGCAGGATACAAAATTAACACACAGAAATCTGTTGCTTTCCTATACACTAATGATGAACTAACAGAAAGAGAAATCAGAAAAACAATTCCATTCACAATTGCATCAAAAAGAATAAAATACCTAGGGATAAACCTAACGAAGGAAGTGAAAGACCTGTACTCTGAAAACTACAAGACACTCCTAAGAGAAATTAAAGAGCACACTAACAAATGGAAATGCATCCCATTCTCTTGGCTAGGAAGAATTAATATTGTCAAAATGGCTATACCACCTAAAGCAATCTACAGATTCAACGTAATCCCTGTCAAACTAC
This sequence comes from Smutsia gigantea, assembly GCA_032199065.1. Taxonomy (NCBI): domain Eukaryota; kingdom Metazoa; phylum Chordata; class Mammalia; order Pholidota; family Manidae; genus Smutsia; species Smutsia gigantea. Next base: position 95,371 of record JAVSCE010012299.1, read on the forward strand.
CAACAGCTTTCTTCAATGAACTAGGACAAATAATTCTAAAATTCATATGGAACGACAAATACCCCGAATAGTCAAAGCAATCCTGAGAAGGAGGACTATAACGGGGAATTACGCTCCCTGACTTCAAGCTCTACTACAAAGCCACAGTAATCAAGACAATTTGGTATTGGCACAAAAACAGACCCACAGACCATTGGAACAGAATAGAAAATCCAAATATTAACACAAACACATACAGTCAATTAATATTTGATAAAGGAGCCTTGGATATACAATGGGGAGATGACAGCCTCTTCAGCAGCTGGTATTGGCAAAACTGGACAGCTACATGTAAGAGAATGAAATTGGACTACTGTCTAGCCCCATACACAAAGGTAAACTCAAGGTGGATCAAAGACCTGAATGTAAGTCATGAAAGCATAAAACTCTTAGAAAAAAACATAGGCAAAAATCTCTTGGACATAAACATGAGTGACCTCTTCATGAACATATCTCCCCGGGCAAGGGAAACAAAAGCAAAAATGAACAAGTGGGACTATATCAAGCTGAACAGCTTCTCTACAGCAAAGGACACCATCAGTAGAACAAAAGACATCCTACAGTATGGGAGAATATATTCATAAATGACGTATCTGATAAATGGTTGACATCCAAAATATATAAAGAACTCACACACCTTAACAAACAAAAAGCAAATAATCCAACTAAGAAATGGGCAGAGGACATGAATAGACACTTCTCTAAAGAAGAAATTGAGATGGCCAACAGGCACATGAAAAGATGCTCCACATCGCTAATCATCAGAGAAATGCAGATTAAAACCGCAATGAGATATCACCTCACACCAGTGAGGATGGCCAATATCCAAAACACAAACAACAACAAATGTTGGCGAGGATGTGGAAAAAAGGGAACCCTCCTACACTGCTGGTGGGACTGCAAATTAGTTCAACCATTGCGGAAAGCAGTATGGAGGTTCCTCAAAAAACTCAAAATAGAAATACCATTTGACCCTGGAATCCCACTCCTAGGAATTTACCCTAAGAATGCAGCAGCCCAGTTTCGAAAAGACATATGCACCCCTATGCTTTTCGCAGTACTATTTACAATAGCCAAGAAATGGAAGCAGTCTAAGTGTCTATCAGTAGATGAATGGATAAAGAATATGTTGTACATATACACAATGGAATATTATTCAGCCTTAGGAAGGAAATAAATCCTATCATTTGCAACAACATGGATTTAGCTAGAGGGTATAATGCTCAGTGAAATAAGCCAAGCCGAAAAATTCAAGTATCAAATGATTTCACTTATATGTGGAGTATAAGAACAAAGAAAAAATACTGAAGGAACAAAACAGCAGCAGACTCACAGAACCCAAGAACGGACTAATAGTTACCAAAGGGAAAGGGATTGGGGAAGATGGGTGGGAAGGGAGGGATAAGAGGGATAAAGGGGCGTTATGATTAGCAGATGTAATGTTGGGGGGGCACAGGGAGGGCTGTACAAGTCAGAGAAGACAAGTAGTGATTCTATAGCATCTCACTACGCTGATGGACAGTGACTGTAATGGGGTTGGTGGGGGGGACCTGATGAAGGGGTAGTTTAATAACCATAATATTGCACATATAATTGTAGATTAATGATAGCAAAAGAAATTATATTAAAAAAAAGACTGCAAAAAATAAAAAATAAAAAACTTTAATTTATTACCTCTCCATTCTCAGAGACTTTGTAGTAGGCAAAATTCCTAAAACAGCTGCTGAGAAATGTTCTTCCATAATCCCTGGAACCTGTGAATATGATCAGGTAACACTCCTATGATTATGTTGTATGGCAGAATTGTCTTTAAGATAAGGAGATTATCCTGATCTGATCCTATGAGCCCTTGAAAGCAGTGAGCTTTCTCTGGCTAAAGAAGGGAAAGCCAGAAAGAGTTGAAACAAACGTGAAGATGGAAGGGGCCATGTGAAAAGGAATGCAGGCGGCCTTTAGGAGCAGTGAGCCGCCCTCAGATGGCAGCCAGAAAGGACACAGGGAGCTCAGACCCACAACTACAGAGAAGTGGATTTTGCCAACAACGTGAATGAGCTTGGAAGTTGATACTCCTCTCAGCCTCCAGATAAGAGCCCAGCTCAGCTGACACCTTGATTTTGGCCGTGTGAGACAGCAGAGGACCTAGTCAAGCCCATCAGAACTGCTAACCTATATGACTTTGAGATAATAAAGATGTTGTTTTAAGCTGTTAAATTTGTGATAATTTGTTACATAGCAACAGATAACTAATAACCAATATCAGTGGAGTTGTTTAATTAATTATATTGCATGATCTTCATTTCTGGTCAAAAGGCCAAATCTAGAGTCCCGGATATCAGGTAGAAGTTAGACCTGATGGAGGTAAGGGGTAAGGCAACTGGTTGAATAAATTTAGACTAGGCCTGGAGATGACTGAGGGAGTAAGAATAAATCTGGAAACATTCTGCCATCATTTTTGTAGCTGCTCTTTCCTGTCTTTAACTTCAGAATTCCTTAGTTTATTTATCATCAGTTTTGATTCATGTGAATGTCCCTAAATCTGTGTGTATATTCAGTTACAGCACCAAGAATAAAAGTGGGACCAGAAAAGCACTACTCATGCCCAAAGTAGTAGCAACAGAGGAGAAATGAAAGAGAAAACAGTTTTCCGGAATCACTAATGGCTGTGAACTCCAGGGCTTTGTCCCATTACCTGAGAACATCAAATTCCTTACTTGTGGAAACTATAAGCAGATAAATCTGCATCTGCTATAACTGAATGTTGGTAGTAAAAATATGTTTGCAGTTTAAACTTGAGAAGTTTACATTATGTGGATATCAAACCATGTAATGGTAGATCTCTCATATGAGATAATATAGACCAGAGCAGTGTCTCTCCATCCTATTTCCATTTCCATTATTGTCCCTAAGGAGCTTTTTAGACATTTTTTTCCTAATCAACTCCCCTTCCCCTCCATGAGATTTTAATACCACAAATATACTGTGTGTCTGTTTATGTACTGTATATATATACTTTATACGTAAAAAGAGTAAATTCCCTCCTCCAATCCTTCCTGGTTAAAACCAAGTTTTGCCCTTGTGGTCATTACATCCCTGCTGAGAATGCATGTAAAGATGTTAATGTGATTAGGTAAAATTAAAGTTTTATTTAAAGGGATCATCAAAACAGTATTTTCATATTGTAATCCAGAGATTACAGGACTAGAGAACTGGTCCAAACTCATGTCAACAGAGATATAGCATCTGCGTATCTATTTCCAAGTACCACAGAAAAGTAAACCTGTGAAGCACTGCCTAATCCTTACAACATTTAAGAGTGTTGATTATACCTAGTTCCTTGCTATAAATAATAAGAAACAGTGTCACACATTTCTACATTATTTGCATTTCCTGAGTCATTTTTATGGCTTTGTTCATGATTTAAGGAGTCCAGGTGTCGTCTTTGAGTGGGGCTGTTTTACTTTGGAAGTGACAATCCTACTATCCCTAAAAGGTAGAGGCGGGATGTGAGTCTCATTTTGGCATTCTGATTTTTCCTCAGGGCAGTTAAATGTTACAGTTCTATTTCTTTCTCATTGGCAGGATTAGCTGTGGCCTACAAGATCACAGGAAATAACAAGGCAGGGGTTGTAAACTCAAATGCCTGCAAGGGCCAGGCATGGAACAGAAATGCCTAACAGTGAGGTACAAGATTTAGGTGCTTTATTAGCTAGCTGTGGCTGCTTGCACTGCTTACAACACAGGAGACATTTATTTTTCTTGCTCATGGGTCTGCAGGTCTGCTAACCTGGGTCTCATCTCCTTCAAGCTATATTCAGGTTCACGTCTGCTCCATGTGCAACAACGGTGGTGGGAAGACTAGGGAGAGAGCTCTAATTGGTGTCCCTTGGCTATAATTGGCTGACATGATTTCTTTATCCTGCTCAGTATTTTGAAAGGCAAGATAACCAAACCTCTGTCTTGATACAGGTATTAGCATATGTGGTTGATTGGGGCGTTGCTCCTAATTCTTCACACTTCCGATTTAGAGGTGAACATCTTTCTCCATAAAAGTTTCATAGTCTTTTATATGCATACTTTAAATAATTGTTTAATGAATGATTAGATCCCTTGATACAGATTGATTTCTTTTTTAATTGTGAAATTTGGGGTTTTTGTCATTTCTATGTCCTCCTGCCTTTTTTTGCTCTCTTCTCCTCCCTTCTCTTTTCCCTCCTTTCCCATCCATGTCCTTCAAAAACAGCAGTTGTCAATATGAAATAAGAGGGTGTGGTGGGGAGAATCCAACATGTAAAATCTTCCACATGTTGATGTCAAGTAATTTAAGATCAAGGTTTCTTTCACAAGGAAAAGTGCTCCCTGGTCTTTCTGAGATTGTTTGCTTTTTGTTTATTTCAGTATTTAGCGAGTTCATTATTCTTAAAATGAATTCTATGGGTCTGAAGACCTAATATTTCTACTAATTGTAGAGCAAATAGAGACAAGTAATTAGATTCTGGGGTTGGGAGGGGAGTCATTAAAAAAAGTGTATGAAGTTTCTACATACTCTTTTCTCATATCAGAACCAGGCAGTTCTTAAACCATCTGCAAAGTATTAGCTTGGCAGATTGCCCCATCCTGGTGCCTTCCCTCTTGAAGGTGGGGAGAGGTCACTTGGTAAGATTTTGCGTCCTAACAGGTCTGGGTTTCACATTTGTCTCAACTGTTTAATCTCATTTAAGATTAAAATTAGTAGGCATCATTTTTACTTAAGTACAATTAGACTATTTTCTTGGGAATAATTCTTTTTCCTCTTTAAACCAATGATAAGTATTTGCTTCTTTGTTGATACTTGAGTGAGATTCATAACTGGCTATTTTCTTCCAGGTCTTTGACATTCTCAGGTGGGGTTGAAACTCAGGCTCAAACAATACGAGGCAATTTGTATTTTACTGGTGTCTTCTGTGTGCAAATGTATTTGGTCTGACTTTCCAAGAAGTGAATAACTTAGACTGTCCTGGTTTGGCATGCTCTCTCTTCCTAACCGCCCTCGGAGATGAACCTGGGAACTGCACACAACTTGAAGTTTTGTGGTTTGGCTGCGAGAACTCAGAGCAAACTATCTGAAGCTAAAAATTATTAATGTTGAAATGTTTTAACCCACTAAGTAAACCAAAAGAAATAATGAAATTTAACTCCAGTTGGCCCTCAGAGCATACATTTTTTAGAGTCTAGGAAGGGAGGGTAAAAAAATATGAAGAAAATCTGAGATTGCTAAAGAATTAGAAATCAGCTATTATAGCTTAAGTAAATGTTACTATCCAGAGTTCATTGTGAAGTAAAACAAACAAAAAGAAAAAACAAACCAAACAAACCCAGAAATGTTATAATGCAATTCACATGATGTTTTACTTCTCCCAAGAGTATACTGAATCGGTACCTAAAAATAATGAAGTAGGTAAAAGGCAAGTTTAAGTTTTCAGATTTTTTAAACCTGTTTTCCTTAAAGATGGAATAATAAAATAATGCCTTACATTTTCATGGTATTTGTTATGTTACTGCATATATCAATTTTAATTAAAGTGATGGCTTGTTTTACCTTTCCACTAAAAATCACAAAGCATTTAATGAGTTTAAGTTCATTAAATCTTAGAACATATCTAAAACATGGCATCTAGATGGTAGGCATAGAAACGCAGTCCTCTGTTGCTCCATGAGTTAGCGCTTTAATGAGTAACCGTTTCTCATTTTCTAGATCCACTTTAAACTTTTATTGACAAAAGTTACCTTTGCTCTGACATCTGATGATTAATTTGATCCTTGTCTTTGATAATGATGAAAGGTCTGTGAAAAATGTTTGGAGCTCTTAAAACCTAGCAGTCTCCAAACCAGAGTGTCTAAGATGGCCCATTAAGTTGTGGGACATTAGAAAATATTAGACTTTTATTGGTATCAGTCTAAAAAATGAAATAAACTTTAATTAATATTTAGTATATGGATTGAAACTGGCATCCTCACTTGGTCTCTATGTCAGACTGTCACGTGTCAGGTATAGTCCATGAGGAAAGGATATAGAAGGTTGACGGAGGTACCTTGCTTGTATCTTTATTTTCAGAATATTTGGGTGAAGTGTAGTTCTACATATACCTAGTTAGGTGGATTTACAGATGTAACTAAATCAAATCTTGTAAAACAGCCAGTGGCATAAAAAGATTCCTGCAAAGAAACTGTATGCTGAAGACAGTATTAATAATGTGAGTGGAAATGAACCACATGCACATAAGAGAGCTGATGAATCTCCTTTGACTAATGAACTGAAAAGCGGTGACAGTCTAATCCCACCTGAGAAGACATCCCCCCAATTTTGAAATTACAAAGAAGACAATTTCTTATATGGAATTGTATCCGCTATTGTTAACCATGCAACTTTCTCTGTTATTTTGTCCCTTGAAATGCTGGCTAATAATAGTAGGAAGCCATCATAACTAAGAAACAAACAAGCTAGGAATACAGATTTCCACAAGTTTTTCAATGACATTTAAAATCATGTGATACATAGTTCAGTATCTAGAAAAATTTCACTAAAATTAATGACAGATATTTAAAAGCCTCTTTTGAGTTTTGTTAATAGCAAAAGACCAAATATAATACACTGTTAATAACATTAGGGACATACTTGTTCTTCCTGTTACAGTGAAATGGTTGAAATAAAACATAGGAAACAACATAGCAACAACTTAAGTGGATTCTTTTGTGAACAAATGCTTTCTGAAGATACAGAGAAATCCTTGCAGATGATTTGAGGCATCAAGATTAAAATAAATTATTCAATGTGGAATGATGCTATGTAATTAATGTACAGAAGTTTCTAACATGACCCAGATTTTCATATTAGAATATGTTTTGGTAATTAAATACAGGTGGAACCAAATTTTTTGTGTGTGCCATTAAAGATGTGTCAGGGAGGGTATATTCTCAAAAATAAATGACTTCTTGAGTATGAAACAATGCCTTTGAGGAGAGTGCCTGGGGTAATGGTACTGTTCTGACTTGATAGGGTGTTAGATTGCATATGTATTTGCATTTGCTGGAGTCCATCAAGTGGTACACTTAAGATTTGTGCATTACATTGTATGTAAAATTTACCTCAAAAGAAAAAAGAGACATACATGTTAAACTCAGGTTAATGGAATATGTGCTGAATTTTTAGGGGATAGTATATTGATGACTTTGACTAACTTTGAAATGCATTAAAAATACCTAAAGTGTATTTATGGGTACATAAAGGGAAGGGCTGTTGGACAGATTAGTATAGTGTAGTCTAGTCTAATAGTAGAAATAATGTTAACTGAAGGGTCTAGGTGGTGGGTATACAGATATTCCCTGTAAAATTCTTTGAATTTTTCTGTTGCATCATCCTTAGGCAATCTATAGCAAAATAGAAGTTGATGTCAAATATGTGAAGAGTGCTTAGGAGGGTATTGATGTTAATCTTTATAAAAATCTGGCTGTTAAGGTGTAGAATCTCTTTAGTATTCTGAAATGAGATGAGGAATGGCCATGAAAATCATTTGAATTACAAGAGCTTCTTTGGTTACCTCTCAGCAAAGATTGTAAAGGAGTTGCTGAGTTTCAGGATAGGTGAATGCCTCAGAGCAGATGAAAACCAACCAACCAACCAGTGGACCACTCTTACCCATCCTGTCAAAGTAAAGGTGATGTTTTAACAATGAGTGAGAAAGTAATTGCCTTTTTAAAGACAGAGGGTAAAATAGAGAGCGTTTTTTAAATCACTGCTTGGAAATGTTTCTTTTATAATGTGATGTTGTGAAGGATGTGTGTGTTTTATGAAAACTTTACCATCTGAACACTTTAAAGAACTTGTAACAGTATTTTCTGTACTGTTGAAAAACCTTCCAAATGAAGAGTTTCAGTTGATTTTTAAGTCAACTGTTAAGAAATGTTACAATCCAGTAACTTTTGATTAGTTTGCAAGAACAATTGATTGACATGGGAGAAGATGGAAGTTTATTAGCCAAAGTTCAATAAAGGCTTTTGCTAATTGATGGAAGATATTGAAAAAAGAAAACAGTGATTTAGTGAGTACAACAAATGATGAATTCCTTTAATTTTAGTTCTTGCATTTTTGAAATTAATCCCTTTTTTAACTATACATCCATTGAAGTATTGAAATAAGCAGAACTTAGGACCTGACATTTCAATTACTGAATTACATAGTCTTTAAATCAATATTTTAAAAGTAATGTAATTTCATTTGTTATTTTCATTACCATTGTTCCACTTAAAGTGTTAATAATTGGTTTTTCTGAGAGTGAAAAGATCTGTACAACTAATCAATAAGATATGAAACTATTTTTAAGTGCTTGTAATCTTTTTTATCCCTATTTTATGTATGTTTTATACTGCACAGAACATATTAGTAAAATAGCATGTATATAATAAATATGCATATATTGGAGGACATGCTAAATTTTTTGTTTGTTTTTGGTTTGTCCAGATTATGTAATGAAAGAAGTTTGGAGATCCCTTTTCACTGGGCACTCATGATCTGGCAAACTGTTACTGGCAGCAGCAATTATTTATCCTTAAAATCTAAATCACTGTTTTAGAGATTATAGATCAGTAAATAGTTTCCAACTTGTGAGGTTTTATTTTTTAATGTTGAACCTTGATAAATGAAGTTTAGTTTTGGTCTAAATTCTACAAATGTGGTTCTCAGAAGTGTAGAGGAGTGTCAGCATCCCCTGGGAACTTGTTAGAAATGTAAACTCTCAGGTCCTATCCCAGACCTACTCAAGTGTGAGAGCCACTGGCCTAAATGATTTAGGTTCATGGGTCATCCCTTCTGATTTTATCTACTTCATGATGTATCTGAGATAGTTTCCTCATATCCATAGTGTGTCTCTTAGTCTTAGCTCAGACTTTTTTTTTCATCTCTACCTGAGATACCCTTCTCTCTTTCTTCCCTCTTCTTTTCCCTACCTCCTACAATGAAGAATAGTTCTTTAGTGTAATTTTTACAAAAGGGATAGATAATCCTTCGGTTCTTAAAATTTGGATGCCAGAGCCAATGTAACAAATAACATGTGTTCAAAGGAATTATTTTAACATTTCCAAATTAACTTCTGTTAACTATTTTGTTTGACTTAAATGTACATGAAGTCAATTTCCTATTCTTTTCCATCTATACCCTCTTGATTTAAAATTTTATGATCAAAATAGCTTTCCACCAACTAAAAATTTTAAATATACACTTAAACATATGAGTCAACTAGATTCAGCAATTGTTGATCCTGCTATATTTGCTTTATCTCTCATTACACACACATACACTTTTTTTTGTGGACCTGTTTGAAAGTAAATTGTGTATATCAGTACTGTTCACCACTAAATACTTTACTCTTAAGAATAAAGATTAAAGTAGCTTTTAAGGGTATTAGTATGAAATTGTTTTGAAAGGACAGTTCAAAACAAGTGCTAAATCAATAATTGAAGCCTGTTAAATATTTTCAAGATTCTTCTATAAATATCTTAATGAGGAAAAGGTATAGAACTCCAAGTTGTGGGTGCATGAATGAATCCTCCAGCCTTTCTAAACGAAGTTTTTCATCTGAACTGTGGAACATAGAGGATGATTGAGTGACTATTTTCTTATTTCTCCCAAGGATGGTATAACAAGTGCCAATCCAGATGCATAGAAGAGGAGCTAATTTATTATATACAATGAACCTAGGGCTGTGTATGTGGCAAGTTCTTAAAAGAAACTTGCTTTGATTTTTGCTGTGACTGACTGGTTTGTGATGTTTATACAAATATCTTTTTTTCTTTTTAGATTACAGGGCCACCAGGTTGTGGAAAAACTCAGTTTTGTATGATGATGAGCATCTTGGCTACATTGCCCACCGACATGGGCGGATTAGAAGGCGCTGTTGTGTACATAGACACAGAGTCTGCATTTAGTGCTGAAAGGTAGGAGAGTTTTATGGTTCTCCATTATAAGGCTTTATTATTTTTTTATTTCTATTTTTTTATCTTTTTATTTTTTTATTTTTTATTTTGGTATCATTAATCTACAATTACATGTGCAACATTGTGGTTACTAGACTCCCCCCATCATCAGGTCCCCACCACATACCCCATTACAGTCACTGTCCATCAGAGTACTGAGATGCTATAGAATCACTACTTGTCTTTTCTGTGTTGTACAGCCTTCCCCGTGCCCTCCCAACATTACATCTGCTAATCATAACGCCCCTTTTTCCCCCTTATCCCTCCCTTCCACCCATCCTCACCAGTCCCTTTCCCTTTGGTAACTATTAGTCCGTTCTTGGGTTCTGTGAGCCTGCTGCTGTTTTGTTCCTTCAGTTTTTTTCTCAGTTCTTATACTCCACGTATGAGTGAAATCATTTGGTACTTGTCTTTTTCGGCTTGGCTTATTTCACTGAGCATAATACCCTCTAGCTCTATCCATGTTGTTGCAAATGGTAGGATTTATTTTCTTCTTATGGCTGAATAATATTCCATTGTGTATATGTACCACCTCTTCTTTATCCATTCATCTACTGATGGACACTTAGACTGCTTCCATTTCTTGGCTATTGTAAATAGTGCTGCGATAAACATAGGGGTGCATCTGTCTTTTTCAAACTGGGCTGTTGCATTCTTAGGGTAAATTCCTAGGAGTGGAATTCCTGGGTCAAATGGTATTTCTATTTTGAGTTTTTTGAGGAACCTCCATACTGCCTTCCACAATGGTTGAACTAATTTGCATTCCCACCAGCAGTGTAGGAGGGTTCCCTTTTCTCCACATCGTCGCCAACATTTGTTGTTGTTTGTGTTTTGGATGTTGGCCATCCTCACTGGTGTGAGGTGATATCTCATTGTGGTTTTAATCTGCATTTCTCTGATGATTAGCGATGTGAAGCATCTTTTCATGTGCCTGTTGGCCATCTGAATTTCTTCTTTGAAGAAGTGTCTATTCATGTCCTCTGCCCATTTCTTAATTGGATTATTTGCTTTTTGTTTGTTGAGGTACATGAGTTCTTTATATATTTTGGATGTCAACCCCTTATCAGATACGTCATTTATGAATATATTCTCCCATACTGTAGGATGTCTTTTTGTTCTACTGATGGTGTCCTTTGCTGAACAGAAGCTTTTCAGCTTGATATAGTCCCACTTGTTCATTTTTGCTTTTGTTTCCCTTGCCTGGGGAGATATGTTCATGAAGAAGTCACTCATGTTTATGTCCAAGAGATTTTTGCCTATATTTTTTTCTAAGAGTTTTATGGTTTCATGACTTACATTCAGGTCTTTGATCCACCTTGAGTTTACCTTTGTGTATGGGGTTAGACAGTAGTCCAATTTCATTCTCTTACATGTAGCTGTCCAGTTTTTCCAACACCATCTGCTGAAGAGGCTGTCATCTCCCCATTGTATATCCAAGGCTCCCTTATAAAATATTAATTGACTGTATGTGTTTGGGTTTATGTTTGGATTTTCTATTCTATTCCACTGATCTCTGGGTCTGTTTTTGTGCCAATACCAAATTGTCTTGATTACTGTGGCTTTGTAGTAGACCTTGAAGTCAGGGAATGTAATTCCCCCTGTTTTTTTCCTCCTTCTCAGGATTGCTTTGGCTATTCGGATTTTTTTTGCGGTGCCATATGAATTTTAGAGTTCGAGTTCATTGAAGAAAGCTGTTGGTATTTTGATAGGGATTGCATTGAATCTGTAGATTGCTTTAGGTTGTATAGCCATTTTGACAATATTTATTCTTCCTAGCCAAGAGCATGGGATGAATTTCCATTTGTTAGTGTCTCTTTAATTTCTCTTAGGAGTGTCTTGTAGTTTTCAGAGTACAGGTCTTTCACTTCCTTCGTTAGGTTTATTCCTAGGTATTTTATTCTTTTCGATGCAATTGTGAATGGAATTGTTTTTCTGATTTCTCTTTCTGTTAGTTCATCGTTAGTGTATAGGAAAGCAACAGATTTCTGTGTGTTAATTTTGTAACCTGCAACTTTGTTGAATTCAGATATTAGTTCTAGTAGTTTTGGAGTGGAGTCTTTAGGGTTTTTTATGTACAGTATCATGTCATCTGCAGATAGTGACAATTTGACTTCTTCTTTACCAATCTGGATGCCTTGTATGTCTTTGTTTTGTCTGACTGCTGTGGCTAGGACCTCCAGTACTATGTTGAATAACAGTGGAGAGAGTGGGCATCCCTGTCTTGTTCCCGATCTTAGATGAAAAGCTTTCAGCTTCTTGCCGTTAAGTATGATGTTAGCTGTGGGTTTGTCATATATAGCCTTTATGATGTTGAGGTACTTGCCGTCTATACCCATTTTGTTGAGAGTTTTAATCATGAATGGATGCTGAATTTTGTCAAATGCTTTTTCAGCATCTATGGAGATGATCATGTGGTTTTTTTTCTTCTTTTTGTTGATGTGGTGGATGATGTTGATGGATTTTCGAATGTTGTACCATCCTTGCATCCCTGGGATGAATCCCACTTGATCATGGTGTATGATCCTCTTGATGTATTTCTGAATTCGGTTTGCTAATATTTTGTTGAGTATTTTTGCATCTACGTTCATCAGGGATATTGGTCTGTAGTTTTCTTTTTTGGTGAGGTCTTTGCCCGGTTTTGGTATTAGAGTGATGTTGGCTTCATAGAATGAGTTTGGAAGTATTCCCTCCTCTTCTATTTTTTGGAAAACTTTAAGGAGAATGGGTGTTATTTCTTCTCTATATGTCTGGTAGAATTCAGAGGTGAATCCATCTGGTCCAGGGTTTTGTTCTTGGGTAGTTTTTTGATTACCGATTCAATTTCGTTGCTGGTGATTGGTCTGTTTAGTTTTTCTGTTTCTTGCTTGGTCAGTTTTGGAAGGTTGTATTTTTCTAAGAAGTTGTCCATATCTTCTAGGTTTTCCAGCTTGCTAGCATATAGATTCTCATAGTATTCTCTTATACTTCTTTGTATTTCTGTGGGATCCGTCGTGATTTTTCCTTTCTCATTTCTGATTCTGTTTATGTGTGTAGATTCTCTTTTTTTCTTAATTAGTCTGGCTAGGGGTTTATCTGTTTATCTATTTTGTTTATTTTTTCAAAGAACCAGCTCTTGGTTTCATTGATTTTTTTCTATTGTTTTGTTCTTCTCAATTTTATTTATTTCTTCTCTGATCTTTATTATGTCCCTCCTTCTGGTGACTTTGGGCCTCATTTGTTCTTCTTTTTCCCATTTCAGTAATTGTGTCTTTAGACTATTCATTAGGGAATGTTCTTCCTTCTTTAGATAGGCCTGGATTGCAATATACTTTCCTCTTAGAACTGCCTTTGCTGCGTCCCACAGAAGCTGTGCCTTTGTGTTGTTGTTGTCATTTGTCTCCATACACTCTTTGATTTCTGTTTTGATTTGGTCATTGACCCATTGATTAATTAGGAGAATGTTGTTAAGTCTCCATGTATTTGTGATCCTTTTTGTTTTCTTTCTAAAGTTTAATTCTAATTTAATACCTTTATCATCTGAGAAGTTGGTTGGTAGAATTTCAATATTTTCGATTTTACTGAGGTTCTTTTTGTGGCCTAGTATGTGGTCTATTCTGGAAAATGTTCCATGTGCACTTGAGAAGAATGTGTATCTGTTGGTTTTGGGTGTAGAGTTCTGCAGATATCTGTTAGGTCCATCTGTTCTGATGTGTTGTTCAGTGCCTCTGTCTCTTTATTTTCTGTCTGGTGGATCTGTCCTTTGGAGTCAGTGGAGTGTTGAAATCTCCTAGAATGAATACATTACATTGTATTTACCCTTGAAATTCTGTTAGTATTTGTTTCAGATATGCCGGCACTCCTGTGTTGGGTGCATATATATTTAAAATGGTTATATTCTCTTGTTGGACTGACCGCTTTATCATTATGTAATGTCCTTCTTTATCTCTTGCTACTTTCTTCGTTTTGAAGTCTATTTTGTCTGATACAAGTACTGCAACACCTGCTTTTTTCTCCTTGTTGTTTGCATGAAATATCTTTTTCCATCCCTTCACTTTTAATCTGGGGATATCTTTGGGTTTAAAGTGAGTTTCTTGTAGGCAGCATATAGATGGGTCTTGCTTTTTTATCCATTCTGTTATTCTGTGTCTTTTGATTGGTGCATTCAGTCCATTTACATTTAGGGTGATTATTGATAGATATGTACTTATTGCCATTGCTGGCTTTAGATTCGTGGTTACCAAAGGTTCAGGGGTTGCTTCTTAACTATCTAACTTAACTTTCTTGTTAAGTTATTGTAAACACAGTCTGATGTTTCTTTATTTCTCTCCCTTCTTATTTTTCTTCCTCCAATCTTTATATACTAGGTGTTTTATTCTTTGCCTTTAGTTAGTATTTGGATGGTCTGCTTTCTTTGCTATAATTTTATTTTCCCTGGTGACAGCGTTTTAGCCTTAGGAGTGCTTCCCTCTAGAGCAGTTCCTTTAAGATGTCCTGTAGAGGTGGTTTATGGGAGGCAAATTCTCTCAGCTTTTGCTTTTCTGGAAATTGTTTAATCCCTCCTTCATATTTAAATGATAATCCTGCTGGATACAGTATTCTTGGTTCAAGGCCCTTCTGTTTCATAACGTTAAATATATCATGCCATTCTCTTCTAACCTGTAAGGTTTCTGTTGAGAAGTCTGATGTTGGTCTGATGGGTTTTCCTTTGAAGGTGATCTTTTTTCTTTCTCTAGCTGCCTTTAATACTCTGTACTTATCTTTGATCTTTGCCATTTTAATTATTATGTGTCTTGGTGTTGTCTTCCTGGGGTCCCTTGTGTTAGGAGATCTGTGGGCTTCCATGGACTGCGAGACTATATCCTTCCCCAGCATGGGGAAGTTTTCAGCAATTATTTCTTCAAAGACACTTTCTATCCCTTTTTCTGTCTCTTCTTCCTCTGGTACTCCTATAATGCGAATATTGTTCTGTTTGGATTGGTCATACAGTTCTCTTAATATTGTTTCATTCCTAGAGATCCTTTAATCTCTCTCTGCCTCAGCTTCTCTGTGTTTCTGTTATCTGATTTCTAAGGCATTTACAGTCTCTTGCATCTCGTCGAATTTCTGCTGAGCCCGTCGATGGCTTGTCTCATTTCTGCATTATCTTTCCTGACTTCCCTCACTTCCTCCCTTAGCTCTTGCATATTTCTCTGTAGATCCATCAGCATGGTTATGACTTTTATTCTGAATTCTTTTTCAGGAAGATTCTGCATTTCCATCCCTTCGGGTTCCTTCTCAGAGGTTGTCTGGGTCTTTGTGATTTTTGTCTGTATTATGTTCTTCTGTCTTGTCATGTTGATAGGAGTGGTCGCTGGTAGGTGCCAGGTATGTCAGCTGGGCATTTTAAGGCTTGAAAAAAAAACCCATAAAAAAAACAAGCAAGCAAAAAAAGAAAAAAAAAGAGGAAGGAAGAGAAAGAAAAGAGAGAAATAAGAAAAAGAAAAGAAAGAAAAAGGAAAGTGAAAAAAGGAAAAAAAAAGGCAAGAAATAAAAGAAACGAGCAAAAAAAAAAAAGCCCACCCGGAGTGGATTCTCTACCCGTACTGCAGGTGTCGCTGTTGCTCCACTAATCCATAGTCGCGGCCGCGCCACTTTTGGGCCAGGGCGGGAACGAATGGGCGGCTATTGTTTTCTGTATAAAGTTTCAGCGTGGCTGCTCCCTTCTCTCCATCACCAGCAAAGGGGATCGAAGTTCCCCAGGACTTCCAGCCTGCAGGGCTGAGCCCATCAGGGCAATGGTGTTCCCTCGCTGGGTTCCCTGCCTCTCCGAGACCGCTACAAACGGCACACGCTTTTCTCTTGTTCCGGGGCACTGGCTGCACGGTCCCGGCGCGTTCCTGGCTCAAAACCTGCACCTTCTGCCTCTCCAATGTCCGATGCACCGCACGATGTGTGTCAGCTCTCCCAGCGCAGACCACTGAGGCTGGTTATTTCGCGGGCCTGCTCTTCCACTCCCTCCCCGCTCTGAGTCCTCTCTTCCTGCCGGTGTGCTGAGCTGGGTGAGTGCTTGGGTGCTGCCGGTTCGCGGCTCCGCATGTTACCCACCTCACGGGGTGCTGTGACCTCCCAGGTGTGGCTGCATGCTGTGCAGTTTCCTGTGTGCTCTGGTCTTTCTTTTAGGAATAGTTGTATTTGCTGTATTTTCGTAGGTTTATATAGTTTTGGGAGGCCATTTCTGCCACCCTGCTCACAGCGCCATCTTCCCGGAAGTCCCCTCTTAGGTAGTTTTTTTGATTACCAATTCAATTTCTTCTCAGGTAATTGGTCTATTCAGATTTTCTGTTTCTTCCTGGGTCAGCCTTAGAAGGTTGCATTTTTCTAGAAAGCTGTCCATTTCTTCTAGGTTAATCCAGTTTGTTAGCATATAATTTTTCATAGTATTCTCTCATAATTCTTTGTATTTCTGTGGTGTCCGTTGTGATTTTTCCTTTCTAATTTCTGATTCTGTTTATGTGTGTAGACTCTTTTTTTCTTGATAAGTCTGGCTATTGGTTTATATATTTTGTTTATTTTCTCGAAGAGCCAGCTCCTGCTGTCACTGATTCTTTTTATTGTTCTATTCTTCTCAATTTTATTTATTTCTGCTTTAATCATTATCATGTCCCTCCTTTCACTAAATTTGGGCCTCATTTGTTCTTCCTTTTCTAGTTTCATTAATTGTGTTCAGACGGTTCATTTGGGATTGTTCTTCTTGCCTGAGGTATGCCTGTATTGCAATATATTTCCCTCTTAGCACAGCTTTCGCTGCGTCCCACAGATTTTGTGTTGTTGAATTATTGTCATTTGTCTCCATATATTGCTTGATCTCTGTTTTTATTTGGTCATTGTTCCATTGATTATTTAGGAGCATGTTATTAAGCCTCCGTGTATTTGTGGGCTTTTCGTTTTATTTGTGTAATTTATTTCTAGTTTCATACCTTTGTGATTTGAGAAGCTGGTTGGTACAATTTCAATCTTTTTGAATTTACTGAGGTTCTTTTTGTGGCCTAATATATGATCTATTCTTGAAAATGTTCCATGTGCACTTGAGAAGAATGTGTATCCTGTTTCTTTTGGATGGAGTGTTCCGTAGCTGTCCATTAGGTCCATCTGTTCTAATATGTTGTTCAGTGCCTCTGTCTCTTTATTTATTTTGTCTGGTTGATCAGTCCTTTGGAGTGAGTGGTGTGTTGAAGTCTCCTAAAATGAATGCATTGCATTTTATTTCACCCTTTAATTCTGTTAGTATTTGGTTCATATATGTAGGTGATCCTGGGTTGGGTGCATAGTTATTTATAATAGTTATATCCTCTTGTTGGACTGACCCCTTTATCATTATGTCGTGTCCTTCTTTGTCTCTTGTGACTTTCTGTGTTTTGAAGTCTATTTTGTCTGATACAAGTACTGTAACTCTTTTTTTCTCACTATTAGTTGTATGAAATATCTTTTTCCATCCCTTTTCTTTCAGTTTGTGTGTGTCTTTGGGTTTATAGGGAGTCTCTTGTAGGCAGCATATAGATGGGTGTTGTTTCTTTATCCATTCAGTAACTCTATGTTTTTTGACTGGTTCATTCAGATCATTTACATTTAGGGTGATTATCGATAGGTATGTACTTATTGCCATTTCAGGGTTAAATTTGTGGTTACCAAAGTTTGAAGGGCAATTCCCTTACTATCTATCAGTCTTATTTAACTTATTTTGTATAGTATTAGAAACTCAACCTAAAGGTTCTTTTTTTTCTCCTTTTTCTTCCTCCTCCATTCTTTTTATGTTGTGAATCATATTCTGTACTCTTTGTCTTCCCTTGAATGATGTCTGTTTAGCCTTAGTAATGCTTCCATCTATAGGAGTCCCTCCAAAATGCCTGTAGAGGTGGTTTGTGGGAGGTAAATTCTCTCAGCCTTTGCTTATCTGAAAATTGTTTAATCCGTCCTTCAAATTTAAATGATAACCTTGCTGGGGAGAGTATTCTTGGTTCAAGGCCCTTCTGCTTCATTACATTAAATACATCATGCCACTCTCTTCTGGCCTGTAAGGTTTCTGTTGAGAAGTCTGATGATAGCCTGATGGGTTTTCCTTTGTATGTGATCTTTTTCCTCTCTCTAGCTGCTTTTAAAAGTCTGTCTTTATCCTTGATCGTTGCCATTTTAATTATTATACGTCTTTATGTTGTCTTTCTCGGGTCCCTTGTTTTGAGCGATCTGTGCACCTCCATGTCCTGAGAGACTATCTCCTTCCCCAGATTGGGGAAGTTTTCAGCAATTCCCTCCTCAATGACACTTTCTATCACTTTTTCTCTCTCTTCTTCTTCTGGTAGCCCTATAATGCGAATATTTTTCCATTTAGATGGGTCACACAGTTCTCTCAATATTCTTTCACTCTTAGAGATCCTTTTTTCTCTCTGTGCCTCAGCTTCTTTCTATTCCTCTTCTCTAATTTCTATTCCATTTACCGTGTCTTCTACTACATCTAGTCTGCTTTCAAATCCCTCTATTATATGTTGCATTTCAGATATGGTATTTCTTAATGATTGAATCTCCATCTTAAATTCGTTCCTGAGGTCTTGAATATTTTTCTGTACCTCCATAAGCATGTTTATAATTTTTATTTTGAACTCTCTTTGTGGAAGATTTGTGAGTTTGGTTTCATTTGACCCTCTTTCCGGGGTTTGTGAGATTTTGTTCTGAACCATGTTCTCTTGATGTTTCATATTTCTGTGTGGTGCCCACTAGTGTGTGGAAACGCCAGTCTCTGGAGCTGCTCAGCCCCTAGAGTGAGGTTGTCGGACGTAGGGGAGCTGGTGCCTGTGGGGAGGAAAGATCTGTTTCCTGCTTCCCGTCCATGGTGCCTGTCTTCAGTGTCAGAGGCAGTGGGCCAAGCACACAGGGGTAATCTGTGCTTTGCGTCTCTAGCTGTTGTAGGCTGGGCCTCCCTCTGGCTGGTCTGACGCCTACACTGTGATTGCGGGTTTGTGAGCAGGTGCCTCCATGCCAGTACAAAGGCTAGGCATGCTGTGTGTCACAGTAGGGGGTCTCAGAGCTGAGTAGACAGTGAGGGGGATGGAGCACCTGAAGGTCCTCAAAGTTCCCAACCAGCTGGGCACAGCGCAGCCAGGCAACCTTGTCCAGCTCTCCTTTCTCATGCACAGCAAGCTTCGTGCAAGCCCCACCCCTTCAGCAGCCCTCTCGTGCTAGGAAGCCTCTCAGACTCCCTGGCTTTCCTCTGACACAGAGCGGCCAGGTATGGATCCCCTACTCCACAAACGGCCGGAATGTCAATTCCTCAAGCACTCCCCCTGTCTGAGCTCCCCAACGCCCAGGGCACCACACAATATAGGATTCTGCTCAGAAAGGAGATGTCCAGGGCTAGGTGTCCAGCAGTCCCAGGCTTTTACCCCCTCTCATGCTCCGTTTCTCTTCCTCCTGCTGGTGAGCTGGGGTTGGGGAAGGGCTTGGTTCCCGCTGGGTTAAGGCTTTCATATGTTACCCTGTTTCTTGAGGTCTGCTCTGTTCGTGAGGTCTGTATGAAGTCTGGTTCAGCTTTCTTTCTTGTTGCTGTCTGAAGGTTAGTTGTATTTATTAACTATATTTTTGTACTGTTTGTGGTTTTGGGAGGAGCTCTCTGTCTCACCTCTCATGCCTCCATTTGAATCTCCTGGTGATATCTCTTTTAGATCGGGTGATTTCACTTCAGACCCTCCCTAGCTCCCCTGCTTTTCTTTATTTTTCTTTCTTTCTTTATATATATATATTTTTTATCATTACTTTATTTTATTTTTTTATTAAAGTATTATTGATATACCCTCTTTTGAAGGTTTCACGTGAAAAAACAATGTGTTTACTGCATTTATCCATATTATCAAGTCCCCACGCATAACCCATTGCAGTCACTGTCCATCAGTGTAGTAAGATGCCACAGATTCACTAATTGCGTTCTCTGTGCGACACCGTTTTCCCAGTGACCCCTCACACCATGTGTACTAAACATAATACCCCTCAGTCCCCATCTCCCTCCCTCCTGATCTGCCCTCCCATAACTCTCCCCTTTGGTAACCACTAGTCCATTCTTGGAGTCTTTGAGTCTGCTGGTGTTTTGTTCCTTCAGTTTTGCTTTATTGTTATACACCACGAATGAGGGAAATCATTTGGCACTTGTCTTTCTCCACCTGGATTATTTCATTGAGCATAATATCCTCCAGCTTCATCCATGTTGTTGCAAATGGTAGGATTTGTTTCTTTCTAATGGCTGAGTTGTATTCCATTGTGTATATGTACCACATATATTTTTTTAAATTTTTTAATTTTGGTATCATTAATCTACAATTACATGAGCAACATTATGTTTACTAGACTCCCTCCATCACCAAGTCCTCACCACATACCCCATTACAGTCACTGTCCATCAGTGTAGTAAGATGATCTAGAATCACTACTTGTCTTCTCTGTGTTGTACAGCCCTCCCCGTGCCCCTGCAACATTACATCAGCTAATCGCAATGCCCCTTTTTCCCCTTATCCCTCCCTTCCCACCCATCCTCCCCAGTCCCTTTTCCTTTGGAAAATGTTAGTCCATTCTTGGGTTCTGTGAGTCTGCTGCTGTTTTGTTCCTTCAGTTTTTGTCTTTGTTCTTATACTCCACATATGAGTGAAATCATTTGATACTTGTCTTTTTCGGCTTGGCTCATTTCATTGAGCATAGTACCCTCTGGCTCCATCCATGTTGTTGCAAATGGTAGGATTTGCTTTCTTCTTATGGCTGAATAATATTCCATTGTGTATATGTACCACATCTTTATCCATTCATCTACTGATGGACACTTAGGTTGCTTCCATATATTGGCTATTGTAAATAGTGCTGCGATAAAATAGGGGTGCATATGTCTTTTTGAATCTGAGAACTTGTATTCTTTGGGTAAATTCCAAGGAGTGGGTTTCCTGGGTCAAATGGTATTTCTATTTTGAGTTTTTTGAGGAACCTCCATATTGCTTTCCACAATGGTTGTACTAATTTACATTCCCACCAGTTCTGTAGGAGGGTTCCCCTCTCTCTGCACCCTCACCAGCATTTGTTATTCTTAAGACTTTTTGACGCTGGCCATGCTTACTGGTGTGAGGTGATATCTCATTTTGGTATTAATTTGCATTTCCCTGATGATTAGTGATGTGGAGCATCTTTTCATGTGTTTGGTGGTCATCTGAATTTCTTCCTTGGATAATTGTCTGTTCATATCATCCACCCATTTTATAATCGGTTTATTTGCTTTATGTGTGTTGAGGCTTGTGAGTTCTTTATATATTTCGGATGTTAACCCCTTGTCAGATATGTCATTTACAGATATATACTCCCATACTGTAGGATGCCTTTTTGTTCTGTTGATGGTGTCCTTTGCTGTACAGAAGCTTTTTAATTTGATGTAGTCACATGTGTTCATTTTTGCTTTTGTTTCCCTTGCTCGAGGAGATGCATTCAGGAAGAAGTTGCTCATGCTTATATTCAGGAGATTTTTTGCCTATGTTGTCTTCTAAGAGTTTTATGGTTTCCTGACTTATGTTCAGGTCTTTGATCCATTTCGAGTTTACTTTTGTGTATGGGGTTAGACAATAATTCAGCTTCATTCTCTTGCATGTAGCTGTCCAGTTTTGCCAACACCAGCTGTTGAAGAGGCTATCATTTCCCCATTGTATGTCCATGGCTCCTTTATCGCATATTAAGTGACTATAATATATGGTTGGGTTTTATATCAGGGCTCTCAATTCTGTTCCATTGGTCTTTGGTTCTGTTCTTGTGCCAGTACCAAATTGTCTTGATTACTGTGGCTTTGTAGTAGAGCTTGAAGTTGAGGAGCGTAATTGCCCCGCTTTATTCTTCCTTCTCAGGATTGCTTTGGCTATTCGGGGTCTTTTATTGTTCCATATGAATTTTAGAACTATTTGCTCTAGTTCATTGAAGAATGATGTTGGTATTTTGATAGGAATTGCATTGAATCTGTAGATTGCTTTAGGCAGGATGGCCATTTTGAGAATATCAATTATTCCTATCCATGGGTACGGGATGTGTTTCCATTTATTGGTATCTTCTTTAACTTCTCTCATGAGTGTCTTGTAGTTTTCAGAGTATAAGTTTTTTACTTCCTTGGTTAGGTTTATTCCTAGGTATTTTATTCTTTTTGATGCAACTGTAAATGGAATTGTTTTCCTGATTTCCCTTTCTCCTAGCTCATCGTTAGTGTATAGGAATGCAACAGATTTCTGTGTATTAATTTTGTATCCTGCAACTCTGCTGAATTCATATATTAGATCTAGTAGTTTTGGAGTGGATTCTTTAGGGTTTTTTACATACAATAAAAAGGACACTTTGAGTTCTTCCTTGCCAATCTGGATGCCTTTTATTTCTTTGTGTTGTCTGATTGCCGTGGCTAGGACCTCCAGTACTATGTTGAATAAAAGTGGGGAGAGTGCACATCCTTGTCTTGTTCCCGATCTTAAAAGAAAAGCTTTCAGCTTCTTGCTGTTAAGTATAATGTTGGCTGTGGATTTGTCATATGTAGCCTTCATTATGTTGAGGTACTTGCCCTCTGTACCCATTTTGTTGAGAGTTTTTATCATAAATGGATGTTGAATTTTGTCAAATGCTTTTTCAGCATCTATGGAGATGATCATGTGGTTTTTGTTTTTCTTTTTGTTGATGTAGTGGATGATGTTGATGGATTTTAGAATGTACCATCCTTGCATCCCTGGAATAAATCCTACTTGATCATGATGGATGATCTTTTTGATGTATTTTTGAATTTGGTTTGCTAATATTTTGTTGAGTAGTTTTGCATCTGTGTTCATCAGGGATATGGGTCTGTAATTTTCTTTTTTTGTGGTGTCTTTGCCTGGTTTTGGTATTAGAGTGATGTTGGTGTCATGGAATGAGTTTGCTAATATTCCCTCTTCTTCTACTTTTTGGAAAACTTGAAGGAGGATGGGTATTAGGTATTCACTAAATGTTTGATAAAATTCAGCAGTGAAGTGATCTGGCTCAGGGGTTTGCTCTTAGGTAGTTTTTGATTATCAATTCAGTTTTGTTGCTGGTAATCGGTCTGTTCAGATTTTCTGGGTCAGCCTTGGAAAGTTGTATTTTTCTAGAAAGTTGTCCTTTTCTTCTAGGTTATCAAGTTTGTTAGCATATAATTTTTCATAGTATTTTATAATTGTATTTCTGTTGTGTCTGTAGTGATTTTTTCTTTCTCTTTTCTGATTCTGTTTATGTGTGTAGACTCTTTTTTTCTTGATACATCTGGCCAGGGGTTTATCTATTTTGCTTATTTTCTTGAAGAAATAGCTCTTGCTTTCAGTGATTCTTTCTATTGTTTTATTCTTCTTGATTTCATTTATTTCTGCTCTAATCTTTATTATGTCCCTCCTTGTACTGACTTTGCACCTCCTTTGTTCTTCTTTTTCTAGTTTCATTAATTGTGCATTTAGACTGTTCATATGGGACTGTTCTTTCCTGAGGTATGCCTGTATTGCAATATACTTTCCTGTAGGCATGGCCTTCACTGCCTTCCACAGATTTTGCGATGTTGAATTATTGTTGTCATTTGTCTCCATATATTGCTTGATCTCTGTTTTTATTTGGTCATTGATCCATTGGTTATTTAGGAGCATGTTGTTAAGTGGCCATGTGTTTGTCAGATTTTTCATTTTCTTTTCATAATTTATTTCTAGTTTCATACCTTTGTGGTCTGAGAAACTGGTTGGTACAATTTCAATCTTTTTGAATTTACCGAGGATCTTTTTGTGTCTTAGTGTATGATCTATTACTGAAAACGTTCCATGTGCACTTGAGAACAATGTGTATTCTGCTGCCTTTTGGTGTAGAGTTCTGTAGATATATATCTGTTAGGTCCATCTGTTCTGATGTGTTGTTCAGTGCCTCTGTCTCCTTATTTTCTGTCTGGTTGATCTGTCCTTTGGAGTCAGTGGAGGGTTGAAATCTCCTAGAATGAATACATTACACTCTATTTACCCTTTTAATTCTGTTAGTATTTGTTTCACATATGTAGGTTCTCCTGTTTTGGTTGCATAGATATTTATAATGGCTATATCTTCTTGTTGGATTGACCCCTTTATCATTATGTAATGTCCTTCTTTGTCTCTTATGACTTTCTTTGTTTTGAAGTCTATTTTTTCTGATACAAGTACTGCAACTCCTGCTTTTTCCTCACTATTAGTTGCATGAAATATCTTTTTCCATCCCTTTACTTTCAGTCTGTGTATGTCTTTGGGTTTAAAGGGTGTCTCTTATAGGCAGCATATAAATGGGTCTTGTTTTTTTATCCATTCAGTGATTCTGTGTCTTTTAATTGGTGCATTCAGACCATTTACATTTAGGGTGATTATCGATAGGTATGTATCTATTGTCATAATAGGCTTTAGATTCGTTGTTACCAAAAGTTCAAGGTTAAGTTCCTTACTTTCTAAGAGTCTAACTTAACTCACTTAGTATGGTATTACAATACATAATCTAAAGGTTCTTTTTTTCTCCTCCTTTTTCTTTCTCCCCCATTCTATATATATTAAGTATCATATTCTGTACTCTTTGTCTATCCCTTTATTGACTTTGGGGATAGTTGATTTAATTTGGCATTTGCCTAGTAATTAACTGTTTTAATTTCTTTACTATGGTTTTATTACCTCTTGTGACTGCTATTAAACCTTAGAAACACTTCCATCTATAGTAGTCCCCCAAAATACACTGTAGAGACGGTTTGTGGGAGGTAAATCTTTCAGCTTTTGCTTATCTGAAAATGTTTTAATCCCTCCTTCAAATTTAAATGATAACCTTGCCTGATAAAGTATTCTTGGTTCAAGGCCCTTCTGCTTCATTGCATTAAATACATCATTCCACTCCCTTCTGGCCTGTAAGGTTTCTGCTGGGAAGTCTGATGATAGCCTGATGGGCTTTCCTTTGTCTGTGGTCTTCTTTCTCACTCTGGCTGCTTTTAATAGTCTGTCCTTATCCTTGATCTTTGCTATTTTTATTACTATATGTCTTGATTTTGCCTTCCTTGGGTCCCTTGTGTTGGGAGATCTGTGCGCCTATATGCCCTGAAAGACTATCTCCTTCCCTAGATTGGGGCAGTTTTCAGCAATTACCTCCTCAAAGACATTTTCTATCCCTTTTTCTGTCTTTTCTTCTTCTGGTACCCCTGTAATGTGAATGTTATTCCGTTTGGATTGGTCACACAGTTCTCTCAATATTCTTTCAGTCTCAGAGATCCTTTTTTCTCTCTGTGCCTCAGCTTCTTTGTATTCCTCTTCTCTAATTTCCATTTCATTTATTGTGTCCTCCACCATATCTAATCTGCTTTTAAAGCTTTCCATTATGTTTCATTTCTGATACTGTGTTCCATAATGACTTTATCTCTGACCGGAATTCATTCCTGAGTTCTTAAGCATTTTTCTGTACCTCCATGAACATGTTAATCACTTTTATTTTGAAATCTGTTTCAGGAAGAATCATGAGGTCAATTTCACTTGAATCTTTCTCTGGTGTTGTATTCATAATTATTGCTTTGAACCAGTTTCCTTTTACGTTTCATATTTGTATGTGGCGCCGTCTAGTGCCCAGAAGCTGTACTCTCTGGAGCTGCTCATGTCGGGGGTCGCAGGGGAGCGGTGTTGATGCCTTGGGGGAGGAAAGAGCGGTTTAGTGCTTCCAGGCTGCTATATCTGTCTCCACTGCCAGAACCAGTGGGCTGAGCACACTGGTATAAGCCTGTATGCTTTGCGTTTGTAGCTGCTGTAGGCGGGGCTTCCCTCTGGCTGGCCTAATGCCAGGGTAGGGTTTTCCCATTTGCAAGCCAGGTGGGGCTGGCCAGGAGAAAGGCGCAGTAGGCTCTGTATCATGGAAGGGGGCCTTGGAGCTGTGTAGCTGGTCAGGCTGGAGCACCTGAAGATCGTGAAAGTTCCCAACTTGCTGGGAAGTGTGCACCTGGACAATTTTGTCTACCTGTCCTTTCTCCTGAGCAGTAAGCTCTGTGCAATCCTTGCCCCTTTAGCAGCCCTTTCACTGTTAGGAAGTCTCTCAGACTACCCGTCTTTCTTTTGTCCCAGAGCAGCTGGATAAGGATCCCTGTTTTCCACAAGCTGTTGGAATCTCAGTCTCTCCAGGTATTCTGCCTGTCTTAGCTTTCCAACCCCCTTAATCACTAGACTACCATGAAATCACCATGAAATGTAGGTTTTTGCTCCCAGAGCTAGTTGTTCAGCAGTCCCAGGCCTCCACTCCCTCCCTCCTCCATTTCTCTTCCTGCTGGTGAGCTGGGGTTGGTGCAGGGCTTGGTTCCTGCTGGGTCACAGCTCTGGTAGTTACCCTGTTCTGTGAGGTCTGTACTTTTCTCCAGGTGTAGGCATTCTGGCACAGCCTTCTTTCCTGTTGTTCTTTCAGGATTAGTTGTATTTATATTTTCATATTATATGCAGTTTTAGGAGGAAGTGTCTGTCTCACCTCTCATGCTGCTATCTTTAATCCTCCTCATGACAGCATTAATTTTGTGGAGGTCATGTAGGAGCCTCCAGTGACCAGATTGTTTCTTTTTTATCACAAAGATGGGAGTGTCCCAAGGACTAAGAGATTCCTCAATATGTCCTGCTTCAAATTATTCAAACACTAGCTCTTGAGCAATTTGCAGTTTCTTCTGAGTCAGGGGCCACTGTTCCACCTAGATGGGCTCATCAGTTAACCATTGTATTTTAGAGGCCGTCGTGTTAGGGAGGCAGGAGACACCAAGGCCCCTAGGGCAAATTTGGGTAGTATCCTAGGCCAGACTGATCCTGGCATGGCTGTGGGGAGATCTGGAGTGGCCGACTTTGGCCCTCACTCTCCAGACCGGTGTTGGGTACATGCCTTTGATTCAGCATCATCTGGGCAACTTGAGGAGTAGGGCTACAGAGTAAAACTGACATTTGAGTTAAAATATCTTGTCCCTATAAATTAACAGGAAGATGGTCAGGGACGAAGAGTTGGAAAGTACCTGTATGTCCCTCTTTGTCTGATCAAGTTAACATCTGGGAACTTTGTAGAGGACCCTGTGCCATACCAATACCTTGCAAATCAGTCATAGCTTTTCAGGTGGGCCAAGTGGTGGACCAGTGCTGTGATGAGATGATGGATACATCAGTTCCAGTATCCACGAGGCCTTTAAAACAGTTTCCATCAATCCAAAGAGTTAAAGTAGGTTGTTCAAGTTCTACTCGTTGGACCCAAAAGGCATCTGAGGAACCAAAGCCTTGGTTCCCTCTCATCTGAGAAGACTGACACTGGCCAGTTTGCATAAAAGCTAGCACAACAAGTTGAGCTGCATGTCAGAGGATAACATTTGTATAATTCTGAAAGGTGACCAACACATAACTTTAATTTTACCTGTGTAGTCATAGTCTATGACTCCAGGCTGTACCTGTAGTTCTTTTAAGTTCCAGCTACTCCTGCCTAAAACAAGGCCTACTGTACCAGGAGGTAGTGGGCATATATTCTGGTAGGAATAGCCTGTGGTCCCATATCAGGAGTCAGTATGAATCTAGAGGAGGGACTGAGGTCCAATCCTGCACTTCCTGGGTCACTCGACAAAGTTGTTGGATTGTGCTGTGTTGAGGAAAGCAATTGAGGGAGTCATGGACAGGGCCCCCATTAGTCGCTGGCGCTGGGGCGGGCCCCACCAGGAGTTTCCTGACAGCGGTAGTCCCTGAACATCAGTTTGTGATCTACATTCCTTGGCCCAGTGCTTGCCTCAGCGGCACCTCAGGCAAACACCTGGGACTCTAGTTAGTTTTTCCTGGGGCAAGATGGTAGGAGGTGTCCTCAGACACTCCTTAGGTTTGAGGGCACTTCGACCAAAATGGCCGAATTGTCCACAGTAAAAACATCCACCTTTAAGATGGTGTTTCGTCCCTTGTTGGTGTGTCGGCCTGAATGTTTTGTGTAATGCGGTCACCAATGCTGCACCCTGCATGTAAGAAGTTCCCACATCTGCACAAGGTTTGATAAAGTCAGAAAGAGTTCCTTTTTTTCCATAAGGCTGAATTAGACCCTGATATGTACTATTGGCATTTTCATAGGCTAGTTGTTTAGCAAGAACATTTCCAGCCTCAGAATTAGAAAGTACTCAGGATATTGCCTGTAGTAAGCGAGATACAATTCTTGAAATGGCTCATCTGGGCCTTGCTGAATGCTGCCCATCTCCTCAGTTTTAGCTCCTGCGGTGGGCAGACTCCTCCAAGCCTTGCTTCTGCAATACTAATTTGCTGATATGCCTGTAAAGGGAACTGAAGCTGATCCATCAAGGGAGAATACTGCCCTTCTCCAGTCAGCATATCCAGACTGTAGGGAATGTCATGTATTCGATTTCTGTCAACCTCTTGTACACATAAGTCTACAAATTCACTTTTCCCTAACAAATAATCACCTCCACTGAGACATACCTTAGCAAGCATTCTCAACTCATTGGGAATCAGAGCTTCAGTTGATATTACTTCCAAGAGAGTGAGGGTAAAAGGAGCAGTTGGGCCATATTGTCAGCAGGATTGCTTGAGCTCCTTCAAAGTTTTGAAAGGCATTGGATTATAATCTCTGACATTTCCATCTTCCTCCTGCCTTTCAATAACTGATAGAAAGAGGGAGTGGAACTGAGATGTGTCCTCACCCACCCGCCTCTGGGTTTCTTGGATGCTATGCTGCAAACCTGAGCAGCTAGCGGGATGGGGAGTTGCTCTGATGATAACCCGAATGGAATGTTCCCTATTAGACTGATGACCAGGAGGGAGCGGAGGTGAGGAGGGGTTCCCTGCTTGTTATGACTCCAAGGCTGATTAGGACAGAGTGATGATTGCAGAATTTTAGGGGAAGACACTTTCAATTTTTGAAAAGCAGTCAACAGATCCAGTGTTGGAAGGAGGTGTCAAGGTGTTAGAGGATTTTGTGTCTCCCTCTCCTTCCATCTCGGACTCTGAGGAGTCAAACTCCTCCTGCTCACAATATGGGTCTTCCTGGTCACCATATTGGACGCCATGTTGCCTATTCCCAGGAAGCTCCTCCTCACACTGCTGTACCTCTGTTAATAACTTTTTTTCTGTTAATAACTTTTGGTCATATTCAGGAGGTGGTGGTGGCAGCTCATTGTCTTGTTCATATTTGGGAGGTAACGGCTCACAGTCCATAGGCCTGTAGCATTAGCCAAAGCCTCATAACTGGTGACTGTTTGTTTTAATTACTTGACTACAGAGCTTCCCTCTGGAAGTCTATCAGGCAAATGGGTAACCTCGGGGGATGGATCCAAACCTTCCTTTAATAAATTCCACACAGCAAACATATCTACAGGAAAGTTCTGAGGCCCATGAAGGGTGAAGCGCTGTTTAAGCTGCAGCCCCACCTTTTGCCAAGTTTGCTCACTTATGGTCCCTTCTTTGAAGAACCAGGGGCAAGTTTTCTCCTGCACAAAGGCAAGAAAAGATTCTAGCTGCTGGTGGCATATTTTACTGCCGTGGGCATGAAGCATAGATTTAAACATATGTACAAAAATTTCTCGGTCCTTTGACCCGGACTGTCCCATGTTTATAGCTTTAAGCATATATACAAAGATTTTATGGTCCTTTGACCTGCACAGTCCTCCAGCGCTGTATGTCCCAGGTTTTCCTCCTGACTCTGTTGCCCCCATACTGCCCTCCGGACTATATATATTGCCGTACCTTATGAATCGATGAGCGCCTGCCCCATAGGTCCCCCTCGGGGAGTCTCCTTACTTAAGGTTGCCCTCACCCCGTTCTCAGGTCCCTGTTCGGGCGCCACCTGCAGAGGCCAGCTCTGCAAACCAGCTGAACTTGAACCTGAGAGGGGTGGATGGGAGATTAAGAAGACACAGAAATAGATACAAAAAAGACACAGAAACCAAAGTTGGGATCAGGAGGTTCACTGACCACTGGTGGTGAAACAGTGGTGCAGTTTTATGTTTGAGCACAGCTTATATACAGGTTCATAATATCACTTTTGGGCTGATTTCATATCTGGTGATATCTCTTTTGGATTTGTTGATTTCACTTCCAGCCCTCCACAAGGGTGTCCTCTTAAGGAGTAATTGTCTTTCCAATTGGGGTTCTCGCAGCAATGAAGAAGTGGGGATGGATATCAGTAAGTAATTCATAGTATCAGTTTCTGGACTTAAAGAAAAGATAAAGCAGGAGAATATGAGACTCAAAAAGGAGTATGTTTTAGCACTCTATGTATCTCTGTGTGTAGACTTGTCTCTCTTTTGTGCTTATAAGCAAGTATCTGATCAGCACAAGTGAGAAAGTGAAGGGATAATATGAGGGAGGATTTAAAGATTAGCATAAGGATAACTTAAGGTAAGTGATAAAAAGTAGGAAATAATTTCTGCCAATAAATTGTTAGATATCTTTTTACTAAGAAGGAGGGAGAAGGAGACTTCCGGGAAGATGGCGGCATGAGCAGGGCGGCCGAAATCTCCTCCCAAAACCATATGTATTTATGAAAATACAACAAATACAACTATTCCTAAAAAAGAGACCAGAAGATACAGGACAGCACACAGCCTGCATCTGCACCTGAGAGGATTCGGCACCCCGCGAGGCGGGTAAGATACGGAGCTGTGACCCGGTGGGACCCGAGCACTCCCCCACACCAGCACACTGGTGGGAGGAGAGGATTCAAAGCCAGGACGGAGTGGAAGTAAAGGCCCACGAAATAACCAGCTCTGGTGATCTGCACTGGGAGTGCTGACACACATCGCGCGGTGTAGCGGAGATTGGAGAGACAGAAGGTGCAGGATCTGAACTTGGGAATGCACCCAGGTCCTTGCAGCTGCTTCCTGGGAGGAAAAGAAAAGCACGCACTTTTTTTTTAGGGGTCTTAAAGAGACAAGGGCCCAGGATCATCCCAGCACACTCAGCCCAGCAGGCTGGGAGTCCTGGGGAATTTTGGACCCCTTGGCTGGCGACTGGGAAAGAGTAGCCGTACTCCGACTTTCCACAGAGATCAACAGCCTCCCATTTGTTCCTGCTCCGGCCAGAGCTACAAAGGGCCCTGCAGAGCAGCGTAGCTGCGAAATAGTGGAGCAACAGCGTCACCTACAGCATCCCCACAGAATCTACTCATTGTGGGTGTTTTTTTCTTTTCTTTCTTTTCTTCTTTCTTTTTTCTATCTTTTCTTTATTTTCTTTCTTTTTCTTTTTAAAAGTCTTAAAGAGCCCAGCTGACCTGCGTGGCACCTACCAGCGACCACGTCTATAGCCATGAAAAGACAGAGGAATATGGTACAAACAAAACTCACCCAGACCCAGATGACACGAGAGAGGGAACCTGAAGGGATGGAAATGCACAACCTTCCTGAAAAAGAATTCAGAACAAAAGTCACAACCATACTGATGGATCTACAGAGAAATGTGCAAGAGCTGAGGAAGGAAGTGAGGGAAGTGAGGAAAGAATGCAGAATTGAGACAAGCGATCGACGGGCTTAGCAGCAGACTGGACGAGATGCAAGAGACTGTTAATGGAATAGAAATCAGAGAACAGGAAGGCAGAGAAGCTGAGGCAGAGAGAGATAAAAGGATTTCTAAGAATGAAAGAATATTAAGAGAACTGTGTGACCAATCCAAACGGAACAATATTCGCATTATAGGAGTACCAGAGGAAGAAGAGAGAGAAGAAGGGATAGAAAATGTCTTTGAAGAAATAATTGCTGAAAACTTCCCCATGCTGGGGAAGGAAATAGTCTCGCAGTCCACGGAAGCCCACTGATCTCCCAACACAAGCGACCCAAGGAAGACAACACCAAGACACATAATAATTAAAATGACAAAGATCAAAGATAAGGACAGAGTATTAAAGTCAGCTACAGAGAGAAAAAAGATCACCTACAAAGGAAAACCCATCAGATTATCATCAGACTTCTCAACAGAAACCTTACAGCCAGAAGAGAATGGCATGATATATTTAACGTAATGAAACAGAAGGGTCTCGAACCAAGAATATTGTATCCAGCACGATTATCATTTTAACATGACGGAGGGATTAAACAATTTCCAGACAAGTGAAAGTTGAGAGAGTTTGCCTCTCATAAACCACCTCTACAGGATATCTTAAAGGAACTGCTCTAGAGGGAAGCACTCCTAAGGCTTCAAAGATGTCACCAGAGAAAATAAAATCATAGCAAAGAAAGCAGACCATCCAAATACTAACTAAAGGCAAAGAATAAAACACCTAGTATATAAAGAATGGAGGAGGAAGAATAAGAAGGGAGAGAAATAAAGAAACATCAGACTGTGTTTACAATAACTTAACAAAAAAGTTAAGTTAGATTGTTAGATAGTAAGGAAGCAACTCTTGAACCTTTGGTAACCACAAATCTAAAGCCAGCAATGGTAATAAGTACATATCTACCGATAATCACCGTAAATGTAAATGGACTGAATGCACCAATCAAAAGACACAGAGTAATAGAATGGATAAAAAAGCAAGACGCATCTATATGCTGCTTACAAGAGACTCACCTCAAACCCAAAGATATACACAGACTAAAAGTGAAGAGATGTAAAAAGATATTTCATGCAAACAACAAAGAGAAAAAAGCAGGTGTTGCAGTACTTGTATCAGACAAAATAGACTTCAAAACGAAGAAAGTAGCAAGAGATAAAGAAGGACATTACATAATGATAAAGGGGTCAGTCCAACAAGAAAATATAACCATTATAAATATATATGCACCCAACACAGGAGCGCCAGCATATGTGAAACAAATACTAACAGAATTAAAGGAGGAAATAGACAGCAATGCATTCATTTAGGAGATTTCAACACACCACTCACTCCAAAGGACAGATCAACCAGACAGAAAATAAGTAAAGACACAGAGGCACTGAACAACACACTAGAACAGATGGACCTAACAGACATCTACAGAACTCTACACCCAAAAGCAACAGTATACACATTCTTCTCAAGTGCACATGGAACATTCTCCAGAATAGACCACATACTAGGCCACAAAAAGAAACTCAATAAATTCAAAACTATTGAAATTCTACCAACCCACTTCTCAGATCACAAAGGTATAAAACTAGAAATAAATTTAAGAAATCAAAAAGGCTCACAAATACATGGAGACTTAACAACATTCTCCTAATTAATCAATCGGTTAATGACCAAATCAAAACAGAAATCAAAGAATATATGGAGACTAATGACAACAACAACACAAAGCCACAACTTCTGTGGGATGCAGCAAAGGCAGTTCTAAGAGGGAAGTATATTGTAATCTAGGCCTATTTGAAGAAGGAAGAACATTCCAAATGAATAGTCTAAAGACACTATTACTGAAATTGGAAAAAGAACAAATGAGGCCCAAAGTCACCAGAACAAGGGACATAATAAAGATTAGAGAAGAAATAAATAAAATTGAGAAGAATAAAACAATAGAAAAAATCAATGAAACCAAGAGCTGGTTCTTTGAAAAAATAAACAAAATAGATAAACCCCTAGCCAGACTCATTAAGAGAAAAAGAAAATCCACACACATAAACAGAATCAGAAATGAGAAAGGAAAAATAACATCGGACTCCACAGAAATACAAAGAATTATAAGAGAATACTATGGGAATCTATATGCTAAGAAGCTGGAAAACCTAGAAGAAATGGACAACTTGTTAGAAAAATACAACCTTCCAAGACTGACCAAGCAAGAAACAGAAAAACTAAACAGACCAATCACCAGTGACGAAATTGAATCGGTAATCAAAAAACTACCCAAGAACAAAACCCCCGGACCAGATGGATTCACCTCTGAATTCTACCAGACATATAGAGAAGAAATAACCCCCATTGTTCTTAAAGTTTTCAAAAAATAGAAGAGGAGGGAATACTTCCAAACTCATTCTATGAAGCCAGCATCACTCTAATACCAAAACCTGGCAAAGATCTCACCAAAAAAGAAAATTACAGACCAATATCCCTGAAGAACGTAGATGCAAAAATACTCAACAAAATATTAGCAAACCGAATTCAAAAATACATCAAGAGGATCATATACCATGTTCAAGTGGGATTCATCCCAGGGATGCAAGGATGGTACAACATTCGAAAATCCATCAACATCATCCACCACATCAACAAAAAGAAGAACAAAAACCACATGATTATCTCCATAGATGCTGGAAAGTATTTGACAAAATTCAACATCCATTCACGATAAAAACTCTCAACAAAATGGGTATAGAGGGCAAGTACCTCAACATCATAAAGGCTATATATGACAAACCCACAGCCAACATCATACTTAACAGCGAGAAGCTGAAAGCTTTTCATCTAAGATCGGGAACAAGACAGGGATGCCCACTCTCTCCACTGTTACTCAACATAGTACTGGAGGTCCTAGCCACAGCAATTAGACAAAACAAAGACATACAAGGCATCCAGATTGGTAAAGAAGAAGTCAAATTGTCACTATTTGCAGATGACATGATATTGTACATACTAAACCCTAAAGTCTCCACTCCAAAACTATTAGAGCTAATATCTGAATTCAGCAAAGTGGCAGGATACAAAATTAACACAGAAATGTGTTGCTTTCCTATAAACTAACGATGAACTAACAGAAAGAGAAATCAGGAAAACAATTCCATTCACAATTGCATCAAAAAGAATAAAATACCTAGGAATAAACCTAACGAAGGAAGTGGAAGACCTGTACTCTGAAAACTACAAGACACTCCTAAGAGAAATTAAAGAGGACACTAAGAAATGGAAATGCATCCCATTCTCTTGGCTAGGAAGAATAAATATTGTCAAAAGGGCTATACTACCTAAAGCAATCTACAGATTCAACGCAATCCCTATCAAACTACCACCAGCTTTCTTCAATGAACTGGAACAAATAATTCTAAAATTCATATGGAACCACAAAAGACTCCGAATAGCCAAAGCAATCCTGAGAAGGAGGAATAAAACAGGGAATTACGCTCCCTGACTTCAAGCTCTACTACAAAGCCACAGTAATCAAGACAATTTGGTATTGACACAAAAACAGACCCACAGACCAGTGGAACAGAATAGAAAATCCAAACATTAACCCAAACATATACAGTCAATTAATATTTGATAAAGGAGCCTTGGATATACAATGGGGAGATGACAGCCTCTTCAGCAGCTGGTGTTGGAAAAACTGGACAGCTACATGTAAGAGAATGAAACTGGACTACTGTTTAACCCCATACACAAAGGTAAACTCAAGGTGGATCAAAGACCTGAATGTAAGTCATGAAACCATAAAACTCTTAGAAAAAAACATAGGCAAAAATCTCTTGGACATAAACATGAGCGACTTCTTCATGAACATATCTCCCCAGGCAAGGGAAACAGAAGCAAAAATGAACAAGTGGGACTACATGAAGCTGAAAAGCTTCTGTTCTGCAAAGGACACCATCAGTAGAACAAAAAGACATCCTACAGTATGGGAGAATATATTCATAAAAGACGTATCTGATAAGGGGTTGACATCCAAAATATATAAAGAACTCACACGCCTCTACACCCAAAAAGCAAATAACCCGATTAAAAAATGGGCAGAGGCTATGAAGAGGCAGTTCTCCAAAGAAGAAATTCAGATGGCCAACAGACACATGAAAAGATGCTCCACATCGCTAATCATCAGAGAAATGCAGATTAAAACCACAATGAGATATCACCTCACACCAGTGAGGATGGCCAACATCCAAAACACAAACAACAACAAATGTTGGCGAGGATGTGGAGAAAAGGGAACCCTCCTACACTGCTGGTGGGACTGCAAATTAGTTCAACCATTGTGGAAAGCAGTATGGAGGTTCCTCAAAAAACTCAAAATAGAAATACCATTTGACCCAGGAATTCCACTCCTAGGAATTTACCCTAAGAATGCAGCAGCCCAATTTGAAAAGGACAGATGCACCCCTATGTTTATTGCAGCACTATTTACAATAGCCAAGAAATGGAAGCAACCTAAGTGTCCATCAGTAGATGAATGGATAAAGAAGATGTGGTACATATACACAATGGAATATTATTCAGCCATAAGAAGAAAACAAATCCTACCATTTGCATCAACATGGATGGAGCTAGAGGGTATTATGCTCAGTGGAATAAGCCAAGCTGAAAAAGACAAGTATCAAATGATTTCACTCATATGTGGAGTATAAGAACAAAGAAAAAAACTGAAGGAACAAAACAGAAGCAGACTCACAGAACCCAAGAACGGACTAATAGTTACCAAAGGGAAAGGGACTGGGGAGGATGGGTGGGAAGGGAGGGATAAGGGGGAAACAGGGGCATAATGATTACGAGGTGTAATGTTGGTGGGGCACAGGGAGGGGTGTACAACTCAGAGAAGACAAGTAGTGATTGTATAGCATCTCAGTACGTTGATGGACAGTGACTGTAATGGGGTTGGTGGGGGTGATCTGATGAAGGGGTAGTTTAATAACCATAATATTGCACATGTAATTGTAGATTAATGATACGAAAATAAATTATTAAAAAAAAGAAAGAAGGAGGGAGAAAGAGATGAATAAATAAAAATTACTTAAGGTTACAATACGTTCAAAAAGAACCTTTGTTGGTTATGTACTTAAAAGCACTTTGGAAAGAGTAGTTATTTTTTTTAAAGCAATACAGCAACTTATATTTATGTGTCTTTGATAAGATAATTTCAAATAGTATGTTAATTATGCTTGTCAACCATAGACTATAATTTATCTCCAGATTGCTTAATAATCAGATAATAGTATAGTCTTATGCCAAACCTTAGGGTGCTCAGTGACTGCTTTGCGGAGAGGGGAATGCTGTGTCGGCAGAGTTAGGGTCCCCTTCTGATTTATTCAGGAAAAACTCTGTTTTTATTTGTTTTACCTGGACTTATGCATAAGATCTGATATAGTAGACAGTGTGTGCTTCTATATACATTGGGAATATATATAAATATATTAACCTAGTGATGTATCAGTGGAAATTTTGGCAACTGTGAGAACTGCAGTATACATGAATTGGATGAATACTGTGTTTTTCCTATTGGAGATAATTAGTGAAAGATGGAACTGAAGATTAAGAATTAAAGGGAACGTGATATGGATGGTAAATAGCAATAAAGTTCGAAAGAAAACTTTGGGAGAAATGAAATGGATAAAGGAAAATAAAGCTCTGTCTTAGAACTGCAAATGGATATGTGTGTATGGAAAAGAAATCTGGGGAAGCTGGAGCTGGGACCTAGGATCCTAGGTTTCTGGGGAGGTGGAATATAAGGTTAGAGTTTAAGGAAATAGAAGTAGACAGCTCTGAGTAGTCATGAAATCAGAAAAGCCCCCAAAACTAGGAAGAGAGATATAGTTCAACAGGAAGGAAGACATTAACCAAATAATCACAAAAGTGTAAAATTATAGCTAGTGTAACTAAATGTACAAAGGAGAGGTTTATGTTGTATTGGAACTGCGTGGAAGCAGTGGCCAAGCTTAGATTTGAAGGAGCTGCTATATTGGTGTGCATGTCACCTCTCAGGATTCAGTGCCCTTCAATTCCTACCAAATTATTTAGAGTGCCACTCTTTCTGAATCAGTGTATGGAGAGGGAGGTATGTAGTGTTAGTGGCCAGCCATGAGTATGGCTGAGTCTGAAGGCAATACCAATGTGGTCTTAAGAACATTTGCCTATTTGCTAGTTGGTACAAATCTTGGATCTTTGATCCAGGGGGCAAACAACAGGAGAGGTAAATTCCCTCTTATCTTTTGTTGAGATAGTTTTATAATTCTGGGTAGGTTTTCCTTAGTCTAGTTCTAGCTGCCTTATTATTTATGAATCTGGGTGAATTAGCAGGGAATGAAATCCTGGAGAGCTTTTGGGATAGAAAGTGGAAATTAATTGTAAGTACTTATGACTAAAGCAAAACCTTGGAATTTTCTGGAATCTGTAATAGATTCACATTATTGTATTTAAGAATATCAGAGTGCCAAGCAAATACATATTAAGTTGATGAATAGGAAAATATTACATATGCACAAGAAGCTTTGACAAATCATAAACTTACATTTCAGTACATTTATGATGCTATTTTTCAACTAGAATTTTGGAAACTTTTTTTTTACATTAAGCGTATGTTTTGTTTCAAGTTAGCATGTGGTCACTAATGTAAAGCTTTCAACTTTCCTTTTATACAAGAGCTGTGAAGTAATGGGGAACTAATAACAAAAACCTGAAACAAATCCAGTCTTCTCCACTTCAATGAACGGCAATTCCATTCTTCCAGATGCTCATCCAATTAGTCAAGAAATCCCTTCAGTTCCTCTTTTGAACTATATATTGAGTTCAGTTAACGTCTAATCACCTGAGCTATTCTCTTGGTCAAGTCATCATCTCTTAACTGGACTACTGCACCAGATGCTCTTGCTTTCACCCGTGCTGCATCTAGCCTCTTCCTTGTTTGGTAGCTAGAGTGAGTCTTTAAAAAAAAAAAGAAAGAAAGTGAAGTTAGATCATGTCTGTCCTCCTAAGTTTCCCATTTTTCTAAATAAAATCTAAACAAAATAACAACAGACCTAAAGATCTTATGTGACCTTGGCCCCTGGCTAACCCTCTGACCTTATTTCCTTTTATTCTCCTTCTTGCTTCCTGTGTTCTAGCTACACTACCCTCTTTGTTATTTCTTCAAACATCCTAGGCATCTTTTTACATCTGGGCTTTTTTACTTGCTATATATAATTCTCTCTTCCTACGTGCTATTTGGCTCGCTATCCATGTGGTTCATTTTTTCATCTCCCTTAAGCCTTCGCTCAGACGTCACCTAATTAATAAAAAGGCTTTCCAGACCACCTTACATAACATAGCACTTGTTTCCATCTGTTACAGTCTGTCCATCATCCTGGTTCACTTTTTTTAGAGTACTTATTACCTGACATATAATATATGTTTATCTGTTTTCCTCTCAGGAGATTGTAAGTTCCACGAGAGAAGGGTTTTATTTATTTATATATTTATTTGGGTTTTGTTGTTCATTGCCAAATCCTGAGCACCTAGGATGGTGCCTGGCACAGAGTAGGTCCTCAATAAGTGTTTGTTGAATGAAGCAAGCTTAAGCTCAGCCTTTGAAAGGAATACTTTTTATTTAAAAAGTGTCCACTAGATGGCATTGCTTTCATACTTAATGTTAATTAATGTCTGGGAGCAAAAAATCTTCTGTTGCTTGCTTCCAACCAAGAGTGATCCTTGTGATGAAGGTTGTCAAGAGAAATTGCTATGATTAATGTGAGACACATAGAGTAGTACATTTATATTTGGTTTTTGCTTTACATTTTTTATTATATATTTTCT
The DNA here is from genome assembly GCA_032199065.1 of Smutsia gigantea. Classification (NCBI taxonomy): domain Eukaryota; kingdom Metazoa; phylum Chordata; class Mammalia; order Pholidota; family Manidae; genus Smutsia; species Smutsia gigantea. Next base: position 134,794 of record JAVSCE010012299.1, read on the forward strand.
AAAATAAAAACATTGGAGAAACTTATAGAAAATGACAGCATATTGTTACGTGAATACCATTGGATACAGATTTAGCATGGTAACAGTGAATGAAATAATTTTATGTCCATACATTGACCACCTTCCTTCTGAAGGACCTTAATGGAATAGGAGAGCAGTAATAAGTTCCAGAGCCTTTCACCACTCAAGCCTCCAGTTGAAACCCAGCCTAGTGTTGAAGGCAGAAAATTATTATTGTCTGTCAGCTGTTCACTTGTTAGGTCCTCTCAGTCTGGTTTCTAGTCAACTGGGCATCCAAATTTTGAAAAACTTCCATGTTTGTGGCAGATGCTACCATATGTAGCCTGTAAAAATTAAGTTCAGTGTCAGAGATTTTTAGCTGATTTCTCAGACTATCACTAAACTCAGAGAACAGTTGTCCTAATCAGTGAATTTACATTTTTTTCAAACCTTCAAAATTTGTCTATTCAGCCTTTGCCAATGTCATCTCATTTCTTCTTGCTTTCATCACTTACTTCATTTCCTCCTTTTTTCAATCTCTGTGCTTCTCTCAAGCATTTCTCCTAAATACTTGCTCATTTGATCCATTTTGTTCTCTTTACACATCTTTTGGTACTCCTTCCTCTTGGTATTGCTTCCTCCTAAAGTAGTTTTTTTTCTTCTTGTTCAAATTAATGGTGCCTTTTCTTTTCAAATTATTCACAATATACCTTATAAAAATGACTACTTTTCTTTTACTTCTCTCACTTCCTGTTTTAGATTTTTCTCTTCCATTTCTGATTATAGCATGTGTGAGGAACTTATTTTGTTTATCTCTTTAACGTTCTCCACCTCTTCTTGCAACTCATTAACTAGAAATGAAAACACTGTTCCTTTGTACCTTTGTGTCTTTAAATGGAACATAAAATGTAGGATGGTTTTGTGTCCACAGTCCTTCCTCCCAGTCACTGTTGGAAGGTTAAGTACTGGGCTGACAAAGTGTCATTTTAAATAAGAGACAGTTACACTCAAAGATGTATGCTTTTATATTTTAACCAGAAATATTTGAAATTTCTAGCACTGCTCCTCAGATCTTGTGCTGTTAACGAAGACAGTTGCACCTGCTCACCTTGTCACTCTCCTGCACGAGGAGGCCCACCCATGCATTAGCTCTTGCTTTAGGGTCAGAGTTCAGTGTTTAGAAAATCATTTTTGTGTTTCCTAAGGAAATATTGGACAACATCCGTTTGTTTAGAAAGTAATTTCCTGTTTACCAAGGATCTGTTGGATAGCATTTACATTGCATATATTAAGTTTTAATTGAGAAAGCACGTTTTTCTGGTCTTTGACATGGAGATTTACTGAGACCTGATTGTTAAAATGATAATATATTCTATACTTGTTCAAATATATTTTTTTCATTCATGAAAATGAAAGCATTTTTCTTATTTACTAGACATACCTTAAATAGCAACTAGTCAAACTATTGTTTATAACCAACTTTTATTCCGGAAAGATAAACCTCAGGGACATTGCTGCTTACTTACTTAACATTAGATGAGATCTAAAAGCCCTTGCTGGTCTCATGCTCTGACTGCTAACTTCTCTTAGAGCTTATAAAGGAGGGCTACATTCCAATATCATATATTCAGCCATGCTGCTTATACTAGCTCTATTTTTGTTATAGTGTTACTTGTGGCCTATGAGTTTCATAAGTAAAATTCACTAGAGGTTCAGCAATGTGGCCTTAAATATCATTGACTGTTTTCACTTGTGCTATTTTCTCCCCGCCCCCAACAGACTGGTTGAGATTGCAGAATCTCGTTTTCCTAGATACTTTAACACTGAAGAAAAATTACTTTTGACAAGCAGTAAAGTTCATCTTTATCGGGAGCTCAGCTGTGATGAAGTTCTACAAAGGTATTCTATTTTAGATTTTGGTATTTTAAGAATACTTTGAAGATTTAATTTTTGTTTTTCATGTTTTTAGTTTCTGAGTGAAAACAAAGTCTGTATGTATTACACTTACAGTAAATAATTATTTCTGTGTTCTTTGAGTTATAGCCTATTAGATGAAATATTTTTTAAAAATGAAAAAAATTAAAGAAATAGAATATTTTGGATCTAATTATTTAAGTTGTATATTAATTGTCTATTGCTCATTAACAAACTATCCCCAAAGTTTAGCAGTGTAAGCCAACAAATATATGTTTTCTTACATAGTTTCTGAGGGCTAGGAATCTGGGAGTGGCTTAGCTGGGTGTTTCTGCCTCAGGATTGCTCAAGAGGTTGTAGCCAAGCTGTTGGCTAGGGCTGTAGTCATCTCAAGGTTCACTTGGCACTGGAAAATCTTGGAGAATTCCAGAGTCACTTATTTAGTCACTGGAAGGTCTCCCTTCCTTGCTTGCTTTTGGCCAGAGGCCTTTGTTCCTTTCCATGTGGGCCTCTCCATGGGGCTACTTACAAGTTGGCAAATTGCCTCCCACAGGGTAAGTGATTTGGGAGAGAGTGGGCAAGTGAGAAAGAGTCCAAGATGGAAGCTGTAGTTTTTTTTAATATAATTTATTTTATTATCATTAATCTACAATTACATGTGCAATATTATGGTTAATAAACTACCCCCTTTATCAGGCCCCCCCACCAACCCCATTACAGTCACTGTCCATCAGCGTAGTGAGATGCTATAGAATCACTACTTGTCTTCTCTGAGTTGTACAGCCCTCCCCGTGCCCCCCCAACATTACATCTGCTAATCGTAATGCCCCTTTTTCCCTCTTATCCTCCCTTCCCACCCATCTTCCCCAGTCCCTTTCCCTTTGGTAACTATTAGTCCGTTCTTGGGTTCTGTGAGTCTGCTGCTGTTTTGTTCCTTCAGTATTTTTCTTTGTTCTTATACTCCACATATGAGTGAAATCATTTGATACTTGTCTTTTTCGCTTGGCTTATTTCACTGAGCATAATACCCTCTAGCTCCATCCATGTTGTTGCAAATGGTAGGATTTGTTTTCTTCTTATGGCTGAATAATATTCCATTGTGTATATGTACCAGGAAGCTGTAGTTTTTTATAACCTACTCTCAGAAGTGACATACCATAATTTTGTCATATGCTTTTGGTCACACAGACCAACCCTGATACAGTGTGGGAGCAGACTGCACAAGGGTATGAATGCCAGGAGGTGGGAGTAAATGGAGGTCATTTTGGAGACTGGCTACCACAAGTAGTTACTCAAAATTAGAGCTTCATCCATAGACACTGAGAAGTGACTAGTGGTTACCATGGGGGAGGGATTGGGGTAGATGGCTGTGGAAGGTGAGGGGAATAAAGGGGCACAAAAATTCCCAATCATCATATAAGTTGGTCATGGGAATAGTACTGCAACATGTAGAATATAGCCGGTGATTCTGTAACATCTTCCTATGTTGACAGATAGTAACCGCACTAGTGGGGGTGAGGATTTAATAATATGGGTAACTGTTCAACCACTGTGTTGTATATTTGAAATCAATAAAAGTCTGTATATCAGCAATACTTCAATAAAAAAAAGGAAATATTGATAAAAAATTAAAAAATTTGGAGCTTTATCACTATCATAGGAGAACCAAGGAATAACAAAAATATTTTTGTTTCCAAAGGAGTGCAGTATGTATAGAAGAGCTGGAAATAAGCTATGTTTATTGAATACTTATAATTGTTACTGTAACTTAGGGAAGTATAATTTATTGTTAATTGTTTTTAAGTTGGTTCACTGTTGGAATACCTTATTTTTTTATTTAATCTCAAATTTATCTACTATTTTACATATCCTGCTTTTATAGGATTGAATCTTTGGAAGAAGAAATTATTTCAAAAGGAGTTAAACTTGTGATTATTGACTCCATTGCTTCTGTTGTAAGAAAGGAGTTTGATACACAACTTCAGGGCAACATAAGAGAAAGAAACAAGTTCTTGGCAAGAGAAGCAGCCTCCTTGAAGTATTTGGCAGAGGAATTTTCAATCCCAGTAAGTTTTCCTTTTTCTCTCTTTTTTTTGTTCCCCTTTCTTTTATATTAAGTTCAGTGACTTATAGTATCAAATAATAGAATAAAATGTAAAATGGATGAATTTTTATAAGTAGTATAGTCTAATTGCTATGGTAAAAATCACCATCTTAAATTTGTTCATCTGTTGAGGTTATTTTATCCTTTTCACAATTTGTGCCTGGAGCAGATTTAAATGTTCTTTTTAAAAGTTGTGATAGTCATACCTTTTCCTCCTTTTCACTGTTTACTCTTTGTGCATATTTTTTATTTTATATTACTTTTTAAAAAAGTTTTATGTTACTTTTATAATATATGTGTCTCACACGGAGATAAATATTTATTCAAACTCCCTGAAATTGCCTACATCTAGTTCTATAGTTTCTTTTATGGCAGTAGTGGTCAAGTTTTGTAAATATTTTAGGTTTAAATATGATGTTATTGTGTTCAGTGCTGTTTTATACACTATACTATTTGGTTTGCCAAGAGGTTCACTATCACAGTGTGTTTGGAGTGAAAGTAATGAAAGTGTCAGCAAGGAAACTTTGAAAGATCACTTGGCTTTCAGTAGTGGGAATTGTGATCAGGAAATCTGAAGATGAGGGTATATTACAAGAGTTGTGGTTGGTAAACTATAAGACATAAGACTGTGCTAAGTTACATTCCCATTAGCAGTGTGTGGGAGAGTTCTACTTGTTCTGCAGCCTCATCAACATTTAGGATTGTCATGTTTTCAGTTTTAGCCATGCATCACCTCAACAGAAGATAAGAAAATTCCTTAAACTGAAATAAAAATTAATTATGATTTTAAAGTTTTTAGATTTAATTTGGAAAATTACAAGCTTGGATCTTTGTAACATAAATAATGTGTGTCAATAGTGTAAACTACCACATAGCCTTTGAGATTTATAAAGTTAAGCAAGAAGTCAAAGGAGAAAATGTGGCATAGATGAAGTTCTACATATTTTAATGGCTTTTAAATTAATATTTTTGATTATATGATGTAATTCTTGGTTAATCAAGTGCTGTAAACTTTATCCTGGGTGGAGCTCATCTTGTGAACTTTATTGTAGTTGGTTAAAATGACAAATTTAAATCCATGTCTTCCCTGGCCAAGGAGAATAAGGGAACTTAAAAATATTTTGTAGAGTTATTTGATTGAGTGGGAAAATTAAGTATGTATACTTACTTAAGTCGTACTGTTGCTTGACTTAACTTAATCCTGTGTAAAATATGAAAATTCACTTTTTAAAATTGAAGTATAGTTGATATACAATCTTATATTGATTTCAAATATACAACACAGTGGTTCAACAGTTGTCCACATTATCAAATTTTCACCCCAACTAGTGCAGTTACTATCTGTCAGCATAGGAGGATGTTATAGAATCATTGTCTATATTCTCCTTCTTGTACTGCCATCCCTGTGACCAACTTATATTATGATTGAGAATTTTAGTGTCTCTTTATCCCCCTTGCCTCTTCACCCACCCATCCCAGCCCCTCCGCCCATGGTTGCCACCAGTCCCTTCTCAGGGTCTGTAAATCTGCTGCTATTTTGCTTATTTTGTTTTGTTTTGTTTTTTGATCTCACAAATAAGTGAAATCATATGGTATTTGTCTTTCTCTGCCTGGCTTATTTCACTTAGCATAATACCCTCTAGGTCCATCCATGAAAATTCACTTTTTAAAAGTTGTATTTGTTTGCTTTTAAATAGTAATTGTAGGCTAATACTTTTTAGTTTTTTCTGAGTTGATTTATTTTCCTGAGAAAGGTGTTCTGCTTTTCTTTTTTTTTAAATAGAGTCTTCTGAAAGAATAGGTACTTCATATTGCCATATTGTTCTTTGTTTTTCTCTTTAGAGGTACATGCAAAATACAATATGTAACTATATAACAGTGTGGTATTAGCTTTTGTGACAAGTGACTATTGGTTTTAGAAGGATTTTGAAAAGTATTTTTTTAGGAAATGTCAGAATTTACCTAGCCTAATTACCTCACTTAAATGGAAAAATCATAAAATTTTAAACTTTTATACTATACTTTGAATAGGTGGCTTCAAATGGAACTAAAATGTCTTAAAAATGTTGCCTGATTCATTATCCCTTTAAAATTAGCACGTTATGCTTCCATTTAGCTCCTCAATTGTGCCAAACAACATTTCTGTCCCAAGAAGTGTTTGCTGTTCCTCAGCCTGCGATATTCCTCCTCTAAATATTCATGATTTATTCCCTTCAGTAACCTTACTAGTGAGGACTTGCCTGACCATAAAAGTATTAACCACACTCCTTGCCTCCCCATCTCTCTTATTTTGCTTTATATTTCTCCATCTCAGTTTTTACCTTCTTGAGTGTTACATGTTTATGCTTATTGCTTGTGTGGTCCCTCCACACCATAAAGTAGTCACAGGGACTCTGTCTACTTTGTTTACTGCTTTAGTTTTAGCACCAGAAGGAGTGCCTAACACATAGTAGGTACTCAGTACATATTTTGAATATAATAGTAATAAGTATAATTTTAGATAGAGGAATGTTTTATTATATAAGAGCTGTATTCAGATTATACTGGCATCTTGTAGGAAGAAAAAGAATTCTTAAGATTCTTAAACTTAGAAAAGGCTTTAGAGATATACATAGTATCAGAGAGGTAGGAAGTAGAAAAAATTTTATCTCAGTTTAGTAGAACTATGGTAAGTGAATGTCTGATGGCCTCTAGGATTGGATGGAAAGCCAGGCATTCTAGCTTACCCTCTGGCTGGAAGTCTGAGATGGTAGCATAGGGCCAGGGCCATGTGTGGCATTGTGTCATACTCTAAATATCTTTTCATTCAAATAAGAGTAAAGAGTAAAACCAATTTGGGTAGTGGTATGAGTACTTCATTGAAATTTAAAATTTCTTTACAATGAACATGCAGTGCTTTCAAAATGTGGGGAAAAAGCTTAAAAATATAATTTGTACTGAATTTTGATTGTCACATTGTACATATGTTGGTGTATGTAAGTCCGTATGTATATTTGTATACAAGCATGCCCACATGTATGGAGATTTCAACTTCTTCTCTCAATAATTGATAGAACAAATAGGCAGAGAGTTAGTCAGAAGATCAGAGTAGCATAATCAATTTGATCTAAGTGATGTTTACAAAACTTTCCACTCAATGCCTGCAGAAAATGCAGTCCTTTCATGTATATATGAGATATTCACCAAGATAGACCATATTCTGGGCCATAAATAGCCTAAACAGATATAAATATTGAAATGGTACAAATTATGTTTTTTGACCATAAGGGAATTAAGTTAAAAGTCAATCACAGAAACATATCTGGAAAATTATCAAATATTTGGAAATGAAACAAAACACTTCTAAATAGCAGATTGTTCAAAGAATAAAACACAAGATAATTTAGAAAATATTTTGAGGTAACTAAAGGTGAAAACACAACATACCAAAATTTGTGGAATGCAGCTAAATCAGTGCTTAGAGGGAAACTTATACAATTAAATGTTTATACTAAAAACGAAAGATTTCAAATCAGTGATCTAAGTTTGTTAAAAAAAATAGAAAAAAAAAGAACAAATTAAATTAGTTCAACCATTGTAGAAAGCAGTATGGAGGCTCCTCAAAAAACTCAAAATAGAAATACCATTTGACCCAGGAATCCCACTCCTAGGAATTTACCCTATGATGCAGGAGCCCAGTTTCAAAAAGACTTATGCACCCCTATGTTTATCACAGCACTATTTACAATAGCCAAGAAATGGAAGAAACCTAAGTGTCCACCAGTAGATAAATGGATAAAGAAGATGTGATACATATACACAATGGAATATTATTCAGCCATAAGAAGAAAACAAATCCTACCATTTGCAACAACATGGATGGAGCTAGAGGGTATTATGCTCAGTGAAATAAGCCAGGCGGAGAAAGACAAGTACCAAATGATCTCACTCATCTGTGGAGTATAAGAACAAAGCAAAAACGGAAGTAACAAAACAGCAGCGGACTCACAGAACCCAAGAATGGACTAACAGTTACCAAAGGGAAGGGGACTGAGGAGTATGGGTGGGAAGGGAAGGATGAGGGGAATAAGGAACATTACGATTAGCACACATAATATAGGGCAGCACACGGGAAGGCAGTATAGCACAGGGAAGACAAGTAGTGACTCTATAGCATCTTCCTACGCTGATGGACAGTGACTGTAATGGGGTAGGTGGTGGGGACTTGATAATGCAGGGAATCTGGTAACCACAATGTTGCTCATGTAATTGTATATTAATGATACCAAAAAAAAATGAAAATAAAGAACAAATTAACCCAAAGTAAGCAGAAGGAAGGAAATAATAAAGATAAGAGCAGAAATCAATGAAATTGAAAACAGAAAAACAATAGAAAAAAATTAATGAAATAAAAAGCTGGATCTTTAAAAAGATCAATGAAACTGATAATACTCTCCCCAGACTGACTGAGAAAAAGAGAGAAGAAACAAATTAGCAATATCAGGAATGAAGGAGGGGATATCACTGTAGATCATATAGATTATTAAATGAATAATAATGGATGTTTCTGTTAAAGAAATTGAATTTACAGTTAAATATCTCACAAAGAAAACTTTATGTCCAAACGGCTTTACTGGTAAAATCTACCAAATATTTAAGGGAGAAATAATATCAATTCTGTACAGATCTTCTAGAAAATTAAAAGAAAATAAAACTACAGATTAATATCCTCATGAACATAAACACACAAATCCTTAATAAAATATTAGCAAATTAAATCCAGCAGTAAATAAACAGGGTAATACATAATGCTTATTTCAGAAATGCAAAGGTGATTTTGAATGCAACATTAAAATAAAAAATGCACCACAGCAACATATTTTAAAAAGAAATCATCTCAGTAGATGAAGGAAGGAAAAAACAATTGACAAAATTCATCATTTATCATGATGAAAATTCTCAGCAAAGCAGGAGTAAAACAGAAGTTTCTCAACCTGATAAAAGGCATCTATAAAAAACTTACAGCTTACATCATACTTGATACTTAATGGTGAAATATAATCATTCTTCCTAAGATTGGGAACAATGCAAAAATGGCCCTTTCTTATCATTTCTAATCAGCAGTGTACTGTAGATCCTATGCAGCATAATACATCAAGAAAAAGAATTTAAGTACATTTAGATTGGAAACGAAGACCTAAGACTGCTTTTATTATGGTATTTTTTTGGTAGAAAATCCCAAAGATCCTATAGCAGTAACAAAAAAGCTACTAGATCTAATGAGTGATTTTATTTTAACAAGGTTGCAGGATACAAGAGTCAATATTCAGAAATGACTTGTTTTTCTATAAGCTAGAAATGAACAACTGGAAATTGAATTTGAAAACCTATACTATTCATAAGAGCAGAAGAAATGAAATACTACGTGATAAATATAAATATAACAAAATATATGTAAGATTTTTATGCTGAAAATTACAAAATAGAGAAATCAAAGAAGACTTAAATAAATGGAAATGTATCATTTTTGTGAAATGAAGACTCAGTAGTGTCAAGATATCAGTTCTCTCCAAGTTGCTCTATGTAGTAAAATAAAATTTTTTATTTTAAAAAACAAGATGAAGTTAAATTACTAGGCAACAAACAAATAATGGCAGGGGTGTTAGAGGTAAATTTATACAACTCTTAAAGTTATAAAACAGGGAGAGGCTAAAGGTGGTGGAGTAGGAAGGCAAGATGGAAACTTCCTCCCATACACAAAACCAAGGAAGCAACTTCGGCAAATACAACTAACCTGAAAATGAACTGAAGACTACAGAACAGACCACGTACACTTGGGGAAAAAGAGAAGACCACACAGAAAAGGGTAAAGTGGTAGAGCCACAACTGAGCAGGACCCAAGCCCTTCTCCCATTCCAGCCAACAGGCAGGAGGAAGAGGAATGGGGTGGGGAGGGGATAGGCACCCAGGAACTCTGCACACCTGGCTCTGGAGATCTGCTCCAGAAACATGAACCCGCATTTCACTGGGTTCTGGTAATTAGCAGGAATGGACACCAGAGACAGTTGGAACACTCTGGTAGGCTGAGATACCAGCCGCCTGTGGAGGACAGGCATGCTCCAGTGGTCCTTCTGGGACCCAACAGAGGCAGCATTTTGAAAGACTTGCCAGCAGTGGGAGGGGAGCCAGAGGGGCGAGGGTTGGACGGATCTATCTCTGCAGGAGAAAGGGCATGTGAACGATACCTCCCAGTCCTCCCTCAGCCCAACAGGTCTGGCATCAAGGATCCCCAGACACTCCATCACCCTGGCTGGCAGCTCAGCCCTGAAGTACTTCCTTTTGCGCTGCCAATGTGCCAGCCCACTAGGCCCAGCAGTGTTGGACTTTGCTGCCTGATGGGAAGAGGGAGATTCTCCCAGCTTTCATGGCCCTGTTTCACTGGGGAGGTGCCTGCACGATTGAGCCCCAAAGCTCCTTTCTCCCCATGTGTGGCTAAGCCCAGTGCTTCATGCCTCACTGCTGCTAGGGGGCGCCTGTGCAACTAGTTGTAGCAGCTGCATGCTACCATTGTACAACTAGCTGCCTCTGCTGAGGTGCAGCCTCCCACCACACCACTTGCCCATGAACATGTGCAGCCTCCCCCTGCACATATTCTGCCACCTCTGTGCATGCCCTACCAGTGTGCCACTTGCCACCACTGTGAGCACCTGCCCGCTCCACAGCCAGATGCTTGTTACTACCATGAGCCCATACACCGTGCCATTGTGCAACTCGCTGTGGGACTGCCCTGCCTATCTCGTTAACCAAGCAGCCCTGCCATTGCTGCAGGACAGGCAGAGGGTGGCCCCAGCCACAATGATCTCAGCAGAAGCCACTGCTCTGATCACAAAGGGCTGGCTGATGCAAACTGCTGGCCTTGGAAAACTGCTGGCCTCAGCAAACTGAGGTAAACCACGGCTGATAGGCAGAGAGAAAGGTGACCCCACCCAATGCCCACCAACGGCAGCTGGGGCTCCACAGGAAAGGATAACCAAACACTGGAGAGGAAAGAGTTCTGAGCTTCTGAGCACCACAGGATGCCTTCTTCATAAAGCCATTACTTTCTAGACCAGGAAGCATAGCAGATGCATCTAATACAAAGCAAGAAATGCAGAAACCCTAACAAAATGAGGAGGCAGAGGAATATGTTCCAAACAAAAGTACAGGATTAGACACCAGAAAGAGGGCTAAATGAAATGGAGATCACCAATCTTCTTGATAAACATTTCAAAGTAAAAGTCATAAATATGCTCACTGATCTGCAGAAAAGTGTTGAAGATCTTTGGGAGGATGTCAACAAAGAGATACAAGAGCTGAAAAAGAGCCACTCAGAACTGAAGAACATGTAACTGAAGAAATATACAATGGAGGAAATCAATAATAGATTGCTACCAAGTAGAGGAGACAGTCAGTGAGATGGAAATTAGACAACAAAAACACAAGGAAGCTGAGAAACAGAGGTAAAAAGGATCACTAGGAATGAAAGAATGATGAGAGAGCTGTGTGACCAATCCAAATAAAACAATATTCACATAATAGGGGTACCAGAAGAAGAGAGAGACAAAGGGTTAGAAAGTCTCTTTGAGGAAATAACTGTTGACAATTTTTCTCAATCTGGGGGAGAAATAGACACTCAGGTCATAGAAGTGCAGAGAGCCCCCAACAAAAGGAATCCCAGGAAGACAACACCAAGACATATAATAATTAAAATGACAGGGATTAAGAATAAGGAGGGAGTATTGAAAGCAGCCAGAGAGAGAAAAAGATTACTTATAAGGGAAACCCCATCAGGCTATCAGCAGACTTCTCAGCAGAAACTTTACAGGCCAGAGAGGAATGGCATGAAATATTTAATGTACTGAAACAGGACCATTAACCAAGAATCCTCTACCCAGCAGTATTGTCATTTAAATTTGAAGCAGGTATTAAACAATTTCCATATAAATGAAGGCTCAAAGAATTTATAACAGCTAAACCAGCATTACAGGATATGTTAAATGGACTGCTGTAGATAGAAATGTTCCTAAGGCTAACAGGTTTTCACCAGTGAAATTAAACCCAGAGTAAAGGTAGTAGACCAATTAATTACCAAGCAAGTGTGAAATTAAAACAAAAGTAGCAAAACCAACTATAAGCAATATCAATCAAGGGATACACAAAAAGTGCAGATTTTGACATTTAATACATAAAGTGTGGAGAAGGAAGAAGAAAATAAATTCTTTTAGGTTGTGTTTGAAATAGAGCAATAAGGAACTTAATATAGAAGCTATACTTGAACCTTTGGTAACCACAAACCTAAAGCCTATAATAGATACACAAAAAATTAAAAGAGAAAAATCCAACCACACATTAAAGAAAACCATCAAATAAAAAGAGAAAAGTAAAAGAGAGGAAGAAAGGAACAGAGAGGAGATATAAAAACAAAACAAAACAAAATGGCAATAAGTATATACCTATCAATAATTATCTTTAATATAAATGGACTGAATGTACCAATCAAAAGATATAGAATGGCAGAATGGATATAGAAACAAAACCATTCTATATGCTGCCTACAGAAGGCTCATTTCAGATCCAAAGACATACCCAGACTAAAAATGAAGGGATGGAAGAAGATATTTTATGCAAACAAAAGGGAGAAAAAGCAGGAGTATCAATATTTATATCAGATAAATTAGATTTCAAAACAAAGAAATTAACAAGAAACAAAGAAGGATATTACAATATGATAAAGGGGTCAGTCCAACAAGAGGATATAACCATTATAAATATCTACATACCCAACATAGGAGCACCTAAATATGTAAAACAAATACTAAGAATTAAAGGGGGAAATAGATTGCAACACATTCATTTTAGGAGACTTTAACACACCAGTCACATCAATAGACAGATCAAGCAGACAGAAAATAAATAAGGAAACAGAGGCACTGAATAATATATTAGACCTGGTGGATTTAACAGATATCTATGGAACATCCCACCCAAAAGCAGCAGGATACACATTTTTCTCAAGTATACATGGAACATTCTCCAGAAGAGATCACATAGTAGGCCACAAAAAGAGCCTCAATAAATTTAAAAAGATGGAAATTTTATCAAGCAACCTCTGAGACCTCAATAGTATGAAACTAGAAATAAATTACACAAAGAAAAAAAAGCCTACAAACATGTGGAAGCTAAACAACATTCTTCTAAATAATCAATGGATCAATGACCAAATTAAAACAAATCAAGCAATACATGGAGACAAATGAAAAATTCAACAGTCCAAAATTTGTGGGACACCACAAAAGCAGTACTGAGAGATAATTACATAGCAATACAGGCCTACCTCAAGAAACAGGAACAATCCCAAATGAACAGTCCAAACTCACAATTCAAGAAACTAGAAAATGAAGAACAAATGAAACCCAAAGTCAGAAAGAGGGATATAATAAAGATCAGAGCAGAAATAAATAAAATTGAGAAGAATAAAACAATACAACAAATCAATGAAAACAAGAGCTGGTTCTTTGAGAAAATAAACAAAATACGGGGTTATCACCCCCTAGCTAGACTTATGAAGAGAAAAAGAGTACTCAAATAAACAAAATCAGAAAAGAAGGAATAATCACAATGGATACCACAGAAATGCAAAGAATTATTAGCAAATACTATGAAAAATTGTATGCCAATAAACTGGATAACCTAGAAGAAATGGACAAATTCCTAAAAAAAATACGTCCTAAGACTGATGCAGGAAGAAACAGAAAATCTGAACAGACCAATTACCAGCAATGAAATTGAACTGGTAATCAAAAAGCTCCCCAAAAGCTCCCCAAAAAGTTCCAGGACCAGATGGCTTCACAGCTGAATTCTACCAAATATTTAAAGAGCTCATACCTGTCCTTCTTCAAGTATTCCAGAAAGTAGAAGAGGAGTGAATACTTCCAAACACATTCTATGTGGCCAGCATCAGTCAAATACCAAAACCAGGCAGACAATACAAAAGAAAGAAAAATTTAGACCAATATACTGATGAATAAAGATGCCAAAATCCTCAACAAAATATTAGCAAACTGAATTAAAAAACACATGAAAAGGATTATACATCACAACCAAGTTGGATTTATTCCAGGGATGCAAGGATGGTATAATATTCATTAATCAGATAGTAACTACAGTATTGGGGATGAGGATTTAATAATGTATGTAACTATTTAATCACTGTGTTGTATACTTGAAAGCAATATAAGATTGTATTATCAACAATACTTCAGTTAAAAATAGAGATGGCAGAATAAAAAAATGTACATAAAGTATTGGAACAGTAGACTTGTATATACCTTAATAAAGACATTTTGTTTTGGTGTGTGATCAGTAGAGGCAACCACTGTTCTTGTTCACAGAATTTCAGGTAAGCAAGTAGGGAAGATGTATCTGTCTATCTATCTATCTATCTATCTATCTATCTATCTATCTAATCTATCTATGTATCTATCTATAGTTTTTAATACCTTTTAAAATAATTGTTGTGGCCTTATGTCTCTGAAAATCATACTGTGAAACCTACCTCAAAGGTAATTTTCACATCCTGGAGGATTTTGGGTGAGAAGAATTTTCTCCTCATGGACTTTTACAATGTTAGAAACATTGTAGTTTACAGTAGTTTTTAGCATAAGCTTCAGAGTCAAACAGATCTGGGTTAGAATTCAGACTCCTACATTTATTATCTGTATAACTATAACTTAATAACTTTTCTGTTTTTCAGTTTCCCAATATACAAAATGGGAATAATAATGCTCAACCTTAAAATAGTGGTATAGTGTCCATTTTTCACTTAAATTCTTTAAAAAGTGTGATACTTAAAAAAAAGTATTTCCCTTAACGGTAGAAACTCATTGTACTTTTAAATGAAGTATACTTAGCACAGAGCCTCACATATGCTTAACTAATTAGTTGAAAAAAGCTGTAAGGGCCACATATATTTAACATCTTCATTTTACAGATAGAGAATCTTATTGTATTACCTTCCTTCTGGAAACTTTGTTCCCCTCTATTTACTCCAGGACTTTCAGATGGCAAGGAGCTCATTCTCATTTTGCCCTGTTAGTCTACCTGGGCTAAGGATCAGCAAACTTGCCAGATAGTATTTTATAGGCTTTGTGGGACATACAGTTTCTGTAGCAACTACTCTGTTCTGCCACTGTAGCATGAAAGTAGCCATAA
This sequence comes from Smutsia gigantea, assembly GCA_032199065.1. Lineage (NCBI taxonomy): Eukaryota > Metazoa > Chordata > Mammalia > Pholidota > Manidae > Smutsia > Smutsia gigantea. The sequence continues at coordinate 150,041 of JAVSCE010012299.1, forward strand.
ATGTTTGTAAACAAATGGGTATGGTATGGTTCAATAAAACTTTGTTTACAAAAACAGATCAAGGGCCAGATCTGACCCATGGGCCATAGTTTGCCAACTCCTGGTCTGTCTCCTCTCTCCCTGCTCCTGGGGCTCTGGACCCATGGCTGATGCTACCCAAGCCCCAACAATTTAAGGAATTAGAAGGAAGGGTTAGAGAGCAGTCTGCTTATAAAAACAGTGTTTCTGCAAACTAGTTTAAGGCATTAACCCCTTTTAAAATGCAAGTAATAGTCTCATGAATCCCCATTGCAGACTTCAGGATAATGATATCACAGAAATACAGAGAATTATAAAATCAGCTAGTAACTCTTCATATTAAATGACATTATGAAACCATAAAAGTGGATTGCATTTACAAACAACATAGTACTATTCAAATTAATTACTCTAATGTTATAGATGATAATTTGCAAATAAAATTGTTTGCAATACAAATAAATTAACTTACAGCACAGCTGCTCATGTGATGACTCAACTTTTCCACCTCCTTTCTCTGAACTACTACAAAGCCTTCTTCTGTTTGGAAGGGTAACATCACTTGGTCCTCATCTGGGCATGAATGCATGTACATTTGGAGTCTGCCATTGCTCTTTTCTCATTAGTCCCTGATGATTAAAGAGATACGACTTGGCATCACTTAACTGAAAACAGACATTAACATCTTGTGGCAGTTTTCAATTATAAAATGTCTATACTAATATTTTGAGGACATTATTGAAATGAAAACATGAAATTATAAAGTTGTTGATGAGAATTTGCAGACTACTGAATATGTTCACAGACTGCAGTTTGGTAAACAGTTGTACAAGTCTTGTGGAATCTTTTTTCCTGAAGTTTATGGGGGAAATTTAAGGGGCGCTTTGCTGTTGGGATGTATTATGCAGAATCTTTGTCTTTTTATAGTGTATCCATGGTAGGTCTGGATAAAACAGTAGGCTCTGAAATTGTTTGTGAATGCTTGATGAAAATAACATAAGAGAAGAATTTAAATACTGCCTGTATAAAATAAATTATGGATATGGTTATTTATGTTGCCTGTTTATCATTGACTTCTAATTACCATAACAGAAGTTATTATACATATTGAAAATTATGTAGTAGATTAAAATAGTAGGATTTTCTTGTCAAAAGGGGCCTTAAAGATCATTTGGATCCCCTTCATTTTAAAGATGACACTGAGGCTGAGAAGTGATCTGATTTGTTCAAGGATACTTAATGTAGTAAAGGACAGATAGAGGGTAGAAGGCAAGATCTTTTGGAAGCCAGTTCTGGGATTTTTTTCTACAGTAGGATTATCTTTTATTTTTTTTTGAGACCTGAGAATGATAGTGAACTGTAAACTTCTTTTTTTTTCTTTTTTTTAAAATTTATTTTATTATCATTAATCTACAATTACATGTGCAATATTATGGTTATTAAACTACCCCTTCATCAGGTCCCCCCCACCAACCCCATTACAGTCACTGTCCATCAGCGTAGTGAGATGCTATAGAATCACTACTTGTCTTCTCTGAGTTGTACAGCCCTGTAAACTTCTTAAAGGCAAGATTATGTTTCTGTTTCTGTGATTTCTGGGCCTTAGTACTGTAGGAGAGCAATATTTAGTAAGTAACAGATAATGGAATTGCAGTTATCAAATCATTATTTGTACATCTGAAATGAATGTAATGTTTTATGTCAATTATATCTCAGTTTAGAAAACAGCATATGAGACCCTGAAATAATAATGCAGAGTTATATCCTAACTTCAACATCTGCAAAGAGCTGAAAGTAAAGTTTTCTCTCTTGAGTTGAATAAGAAAAGTAATTTGTTAAATGATTTTGATTACGTGCCTTTTGAGAATATGTACTGCTCTATTTTATTGCATAACAAGATTTCTTTGAAATATTAATGTTCATAAAATAATTAAAGCTGTTTAGAAAAGTGAATTAAAATATGTGTATTTCTTATTTTCAAGGCACAAGGTTTGAAATCTGTTCACTAGTGGAAGCTGTTCCTGTTTTGAGGCAAATAGTAGAAGGCTAAACTTTTTATTATTATTTGACAAAAGCAAAGAAATATTTTTTTTTCAGTTTAATGGTAAACTTTAGGTGTTCCAGGTTTTTTTTTTTTTTTTTTTACCATTAGCTGTCCCATCATGCAAAGTGGGCTTTATCTTGTAGGATTATACTTTATCTTAGAAACTAGTAAATATTAAAACAAAAAAATTAGGAAACTAGGTCAATGCATTTAAAATAATTAAGGTTTTGTTAATTACAAAATTGGGATAGTGTGTTTATGACTTGTGAGATAGATGAAAGTATGTGTGTGCCTAATTTTGACATTTATTCTTATCATAATCATAAAAATTCAGGACTTGCATTTATTTTGAAAGCACAATGAATTTACTCTGATTGTAAAATAGGAATCCTAGACTGTAGGTTTATATATATATGTATTCATACACATTATATATGTATCTGATGTGTGTGTGTGTGTGTGTGTATATATATATATATATATATATATATATATATAAATAAGCCATTGGACTCTGAAGTTATATTTTGTTGCTGTATAACATTATTGTATGATTTTCCAGAAACCATGTGTTTCTTGGTTTACTTTGATTAACTTTCATATTAACTACTGAAGGCAAATGCTGTAGGACTTCTATAAGAAAAGTCTATTACAATTTTTTCATATTTCTGTAATTGTCTTCTGTGTGCTCACTCACATTTGAAATCAGATTTTCTTAAAGCTACCCTTTATTCACTCAGGTGACTAAAACTCTGTAGACTAAACCTTTATTTCATCAGTCAGTGGTAATAATTCTGGAAAATATTATCTTTCTTTTGTGTAGCTCTTTATAATTTCTAAAACCTTGTTTTTATTATTGACTAGAGCAAAAAGCCAGAAACAACTTAAAGTTAATGAGTAGGTGATTGGCTAACTTAGTTGTGGTACATCCATACAATAGAATAGTGTGTCATCATTAAAATGAATGAGAGCCCAGAAATGCATTCACAAGTTTTGTAGGAAGGTGTTAACTCAGCTGGTGTGGGTTGCTTAAGCCCAGCATACTCCTAAGAAAGGCCTGTCTTTAGGACTGGCTTTTGGCTGGCTCCTGGGAGATGAACTCTGAGCCCTTGGAATATTCTTCCTAATAAGAGTCTTTATATGTCTGAGGCCTTGGACTACACAATACTAACTGGATCAGATAGTTTGTGGTGAATACCTGTTTTGCTCTGGGGACTGGGATCTGGATAGCTGAGGTCAGTCACACAGGCCTGGCATGCCTTGTGACTGACCCTCAATAAAGAGGGCTTGGACAAGCTTTCCTGGTTGGCATCATTTTGCATGTGCTGTCATACATCATCGCAGGAAGAATTAAGCATGTCCATGCAACTGCATTGTGGGATGACACCTGGAAGCTTGTGCCTGGTTTATCCTGGACTTTGCTCATGCTCCTTTTCTTTTTGCTTATTTCAGTCTTGTATCCTTTTGCTGTAATGAGCCATAATCATGAATATAATGGCTTTCTGAGTCTTATGAGTTCTTCTCGCAAATCCTCTAGTCAGAGAGTGGTCCTGAGGACCCACACACGGGGCATCAATAATGTGCAAGAATATTTGTGACTGCTTTATTTGTAATTGCTTGAAACTGGCAAAATTTAGTTAGTAGTATTGGATCAATCTTATTTTTGACTTCTAATTACCATAACAGAACAGTTTTTTAGTTTTGATAATTGTGCTTTGGTTATATATTAGCATTAGAAGAAGCTCGGTGAAGGGCATATAGGAACTCTTTTTGCAACTGTTTGATGAATCTAAAATTATTTAAAAATAAGTTAAGAAAAGAGAGTGGGTTGGTGCTTTTATATTAATTGGCTCTGGGAGCTCTTAAAGAAAATCCAGTGGTTGCGTCTGGAGAAGGATATAGGGGCCAGAAGGGGACTTAATTTTGATGCATTGGATCTTACCGATTTAGTCATTTGGTCCTATAGATAGTACCTATCACCTCTTCAGTTAAACAGTGCTCTTCATCTTTTAGCAAATCTAGTTGGCTCCATTTTCAAAATATATTCTGCACCTGATAAGTTCCTACCACCTTCAGAGCTGTCACCCTGGTTCCTCGAGGGTTAAGAGTATACTGGCTTTGGGCTTAGATGTTGGTCTGAATCATAGCCTCACTGATTGCTGATTTTATGACCTTGAGTAAGTTATTTATCCTAGCTCCAACTCTTAGTTTCACATTTGAAAAACAGGGATAGTAATAGCTGACTCATGGAGGTGTGAGGATTAAATGAGATAATGTCTGTAATGCTCTTTGCACAATGTTTGACACATTCAGTAAAAGGTAGCCATTAATTATTAATTTGAGTAGCTACCTCATTCCAGATACTTGGTATATTTTTTCTCTCTCATGCAAATATATTTTTTCACAAGGCTGTAATCTCCTCAAATGGAAAAATCATGACTTGCTGTTATATCTCCTTTTAGCTGTTTTGTTGATAGATGCTGTTATTGCCTGAGCCTTCTTATACCTGGTTGATTCACTTATTTGGGTCTTAGATTCTCTTCCTCTTTTTCTTTTTAATTCCACCCTCAGCAATTTTGTACAAAATTCTGTGCTAGGCACTATGAGATCACAGAGATGAATAAAAGTCTTTGCCCTTGAAGTTTCTATAAAATAAGTTAATTGTAGGAGGCAAATAGCTTTCTGTGGTATACTGGAGAGTGAAGTAAGTACAGGTATCCCCTGCTTTTCAAAAGTTCGTGTTCTGCTGCTTCACTTTTTTTATCTGTACATTTTATTGTGTTTTTTTAAGGGCAGGTGAAAGGCATGTATTTTTTGTTGTTCAGCAATTTTTTTTTCTTTTCTGTATTTTTATTAAAGTATCCTTGATACACAATCTTATGATGGTTTCACATACACAAAACAGTGGCTCAACATTCACCCATATTATCAAGACCTCACCCCCTGCACTGTAGTCACTGTCCTATGAATGTAGTAAGATATTATAGAGTCATTAATTGTATTCTCTATGCTTTACTACCATCTCAGTGATCTGCCTATGTTGTGATTGTGAATTATAGTGTCCCTTAATCCCTTTCTCCCTCCCCACCCACTCTCTCCAACCCTTACTCTTTGGTAACCACTAGTCCCTTCTCAGTTCTGCTGCTTCACTTTTATGGAAAGCCTATGCTAGTACCTTTTTTTGCTAACTGAAAGAAATTCAAAGAGGATTTTTGCTTTCATTAAGAAGGCAAAAAGTGAAAATAGCATTCAGCATTTGTTTTGCAGCAAGCCCGTATAGAGGCAGTGTGCACCCCAAGCAGAGAGCGCGGCCCCGCCAGACTCTTTCCACGGGAACCACACTCAACATCAAGCCACCATAGCTTTGAACTCTGTCTGTGAGCATCTGTGCTTTATCTTGATTTATTTTGTGCATCGTTAGCAAGATGTGTCCTAAGTATCAGAAAAGCCTAAGAGAGGTTATTTTTTGGGTGTGGGAATGCTCAAAACTTTTTCCATATAAATTAATGGCTTCTTCAGTTTATATCATTTTGACTTAGGAAAGTTTTCATAGGAGTGCTCTAATTTTGGACACCGGGGGAAGCCTGTTATTTATTTTTTATTTTTTATTTTTTTGGAAGCCTGTTATTTTTTAAAGAGGTATAGAAGCAGCTTGTATCCCCTCCTCTGTCCTACTTGGGACTGTAGATTACACAGAGAGAAATAAAGGGAGCTGGCATAGGCTCTAGTTACACTCTTTGTCATGTCTAACCTGACCCTTACTGTGCATTCTTGTTCAGAAGGAGATTGCTCTTTTGAGGACAACTGATAAAACACAAGCATGATACCAAAGTTGAAAAGGCTAGAAATGGAAGCAAGTTGCAGCTCTTAGTCTTTCGTGTTAGTGTACATATTACAAAGTGCCTTGATGTGTTTGTAGAATTTTCCAGTTGAGGATCTTAAGGTTGTGGCTGAGTGACAAACTTCAGCTTTCAAGTGAGAGCAGGGGTGAGGTGATATACCTAAAACTGCTCAAGAAGTCATTTGAATAATTAAATAATAACACTTGCTACTTGTTTCTGGGGTTATTATTGCAGTGCCTTAATTTAGTCTGCTTGTTGTTTGTGTTTAGGTACATACCATTGTTACAGAATTTTCTCAAAGTGTGTCTCTGAACGTATCCTGTGCTCAGAAGCAATGCATGACACCATATTACAGAAAAAATCTATCTGATTGTAGTCACTGTGAAGCAGATAATTTATCTGTTTTGTTCACACTTGTACCCTTTGCATCTTGGACAGTGCATGGCACAAAATTACTGCTTCAATTAATATTTGTTGAATGACTACATCTAAATTCCTGGTAGTTTTCAAAGTTCACCTCCATTTGACTCTAACCTACTCTTCCACTTTCTTTTTCCTTCTGTGCAGACTGCTGATCTGTCCCTAACTCCTTGTAGTTATTGGAACTGTGGACGTCCTTCCCTTTCATCTCTCCACTTCTGAATTTTACTTTTTCATATCTGAACTGCCAAGTTTTTTCTCTTTCCTGAGATTTTTGTGCCCCTTGCTTTTAGCCCCAGTGTTTCTGCCTTCTTTTTGTACTGCCACATGATCTTCTTAATTGGAACTTTAATCCAATTTATTGCTTTGCAGTGTCATTTATATTTTGTAAGTGTATGTCTGAGCTCCTAAGTTATATGAGAAATCTCCCTGAAAACAGAACCGTGTTTTATGCATTCTACATAGCTGCCTATATTGAATATAAGTATGTATTTATAGAATGATTATATCACTTTTTATAGTTATGTAATTTCTGAAATGCATACTTAATTAAGTGCCCAGTTCAATTCTCACACTACTTAAAGGGAAAACATTCTAACATTCATCCTAAAAAGCAAGAAGATAGTTGGAAGCTAAACTTTGGTATTTCTCCTGCCTTCACTTCCTTCTTTAAAGTTGAATATAGAGGATTTGCTGATAATTTGAAAGCTCTGTACCTTTAATTTAGTGTGACACATGAACTTGTGAGACATCATTGACCAAGGTTTTACACAAAGAACTATAATTATCAAAGTGGGAATTTATCATCAGTGCTCTTTATAGTATTGCTATAATGCCTTGTTTAGAAATTTAACAATGTCAGATGATATTCTACTTTATGATTTTTAATTTATCAAAGGAAAACTTTTTTGAGAAATTGGATCTCGTGTTGAATGTTAACAAGAATTCACCATTTAATTAAATTCATATAAACAATTTGAAATACAATTCTGGCTGTATGAGAGTTTGGATACCAATCTTACATTTTTCATTCAAAGACAAAAATTGTTTTTTTTGTTGATAATGGCTGTGCATTGTTTGTATTCCTTGTATGTGTCCTTTGAGTTTATATACTTACCTGGTAAGTATATGTTGTTGGTGTTTTAATTATTCACTTTTAAAAGCTTTGCCTGTTAAATTTTGACTTTGGAAACTTTTTGGCAGTTTTATTTCTGTTTTCCTCAGTTTATTAAGTCAGTAAATTTATTTCTTTGATAGTTTATAATTTTAACAGAGTTTGAAGTACTAGGCAAAGTTTTAATCGTAAAACAGAAAACAACTTTAATTACCCCAGTTAGGATGTTTTCCTTTATTGAGTATAAGAATTGCAGTAAGCACTTAATTAACTTTGTAATATTAAAACATTTTTTCCAAAAATTTTAGAGTATGTAAACAAGTAACAGCTATTGTTTAAAGCTGTTTAACAGTTATTGTTATTTGTCTTCTTATACAACTAAGATAATTTAAAATAGAGGATATTAAAATTAGGAATTCTGATTTGAACAGTTTTTTCCCTTAGCATCTTTTGCCTTCTGTTTATCACTGATGCTGAAAAAAGATATAATCTTTTAAATTCCACATTTTCCTATTTTTTTATTATCTTAATGTTCATTTAGTCTCTGCTGGGAAATGTTTTGTTAAAAGTAAAACATTTGAATCAAATTATAGCTTTTTAATCCTAAGACTATTTTGAAGGTTATAGGAGAGGAAAAAAAGGGTGTGGTTAGAAAGAGCGGCTCTTGTTCTTAACCCATATTGGTTTGAAAAGCTAAGCTTCTTGTAAAATTTAATTTTGATCATAAATGTTTGGGTTTAAAGTCCCTTTGCAGATCAGGGACCTTATTTAGTGTTTCAGAGTTTGTGTTGTTTTACTGGCAAAAGTAACTAGTTGTTTAAGTTGCTTATTTAAATAATCTACAGGCTTGAAAGGCCGTTAATAATAAATAGCTGTACCTTATCGAGTGCTTACCTTTGTTCCAGGTATTGCAGTGAATACATTTCAATCATTTTTCATTTAATACTTCTAAGTAATTTTGTGAGGTAGGTTATATTATTCCTGTTTTACAGCTGAAGAAATTGAAGTGTTAAATAACTTTCCCAGAATCACACTGCTGAAGTGGGAAGGGGAAGAATTTGAACTCTATCTGATTCCCATGCACGTGTTCTTATTCACAATGGAACATTGCTTCTTAATGCAGTAGTCGAGATTCTTCTCCACCCTTGCTTCTTATTGTTACATTACAAGCTGTTCAATACTCAGAATCCTTTCTTCTAAGCCATTTTCAATGAAGTCTCACATTTTGCTTTACACCTTGTTGTTTGGCAGTGTTACTGCAGAGTGCTTCTCTTAGTGGTATCAGTATTTCAAGTAAGAGAAACACTTGCATACTTGCATCTTTGATTGCTTTTTCCCCTACATATAAATCAAAATTTATGTTAAGAGTATAATTAATGCCTTTTTCTGCCAGTGAATATGCTAAAGACTGGTTTGGTTTCTGTGTTCTCAAGCCAGAATTGGTAAACTTGTAGCTTAAGTCCTGGGATAAGTATGCTGTTTTAGGAAAATAATTCCTAAACAGCTGTCCTTTGGACCTCTGTTGGGGAACATCTGAAGTGCAGACAACCTGTTTTGAGGTTTAATGAAGATTCACTACACGCTGTGACTGAACAGGAGACATTTTCATTTCATGGCATTGCCAGATGTGTCCAGTAAAATTGACTGTTCATGAATTTGATTAAAAGTTCCTAGGAACTTACAACTTAAGGTAGTTTTTATAAGCATCATGACTTAAAGGATCTTTAGTGTATGTATTTGTGGGAGGGACAGTTCTCATCTGACCTGTAATAAAACAGTGCTTATAGTTTATGAGGACCCAAGTGAGTAATTTAAAGAAATATTGAAAATCTGTTATAATGTAAAAAGGCTTTTTATGCTCCTAGTTTAAAATTACTAAAATTGGTTCCATTTCTTAGATTATATCATTATGAATCTCTTTTTTATTTTCCTTTGTGATCTTTAGCTTAGTTTATTGGGTTGTCCAACAACATCGGCTTGACCTGCCCTACAGCCTTAGAAATGACAGTTCTCTGTCCAGCAATAAACTTCTCCCTTCCCTTTTTTCTTCCAATTTTTTGGAATCATGCTTTGAAAAGTCAATATTTTATAAAAACAGCATGATGCAGTAGAAAGCACACAGAATTTCAAGTCAGAAGATATGAGTCTAAGAACCAAGTGCATTTCAGAATGTGATTGTGGAGAGTCAATTCTCCTTTCTGAGCCTTAGGACCCTTATGTGTACAAAGGAGAGAAAAGCTCCTGCCCCATAAACCTTAATGTTATTACTAAGAATATTATTATTGCTAGTAATATTAATAAATAGTAATTAGTAATAGTAAATATATATTGCTATATGGCCAACCTATAGAGGTTTTTATAGTTTACAAAGCACTTTCATATATAATAATTTTATAGGACTATGTATACAAGTATTTATCTACCTATGAAAGGACTTTGTAAATTCTGAAGCATTATGTGAATATTAGTCAACATTTTCATAACTAAGCCTGAATTAGTGGCTGTTGTTAGCTTTAGTTATTTGAATGATGAATCAGTTTCCTAAATTCAGATAATGCACTTAATTAAACTACCATTTAGCTAAAATAAAAGTTTTGGAATGTTTTCTGACTAGTGCTAAGATTTATTTTAAAAAATTACAATAACATCTGATTCCTATATTCTTAATCTTATTTAAAGAAATAGGCATAGTGACTCAGTAAAAATCATGAGGGCTCAGGAGTACTTGGGGAGCTACAGTGAGGTTCCTGCTCCACCAAGAGTAAGTTTATCATTTAGTGATAAATCAGTGTGATTATTTAAAAATAACTATTTAGCACTTTATGTTTACAAAGTACTCTACAATTGTTAATTGCCTCAACCAATGTTTATCTCTACATAGAGGTCTGGGCAAGTGCCCGTACTGGCCAGGTTTAGGCATATTTACAGACACCCTTGTGATAACTCATTCTAACTCTGGAGTCAGTTGATATTTGTCTGTATACTCTAAGGGGTCTTCAAAGCTTATTCAGTTATTCAGTTGCACCAGCATTTTCCCAGAGAAGTTATTCTGAAAGAACTGCATAAAAAATTATAAAACCTTTTCTGTGCATTTTTTCAGAAACTCACAATTTCCAGGACCTAGAAGTTCTTTCTAACTTATAACCTAAATATTTCCTTTCAGAAGTTAAATAGGTAATATTTTTAGCATAGCCACCATTTAAGACATTTTGTAATAAAATAATCTTTGCCTTCAAAACATGTATATTCTTTTAGTGGGTATAAAGCATATACTTAGGAAAAGATTAACATGATATAAGGTAGTAAATAAAAAATATTAAGTAAGTTGTTGTAGCAGGTATTGTTGGTTGCCTAGCCAGTACTCATTTCCATCTTCCCCTTGTTAATAGAACCCTGATCATACTTCAGTGGCATTGTGCCCACCTTAGTTAAAAGTTCATGGCAATCATGATCCTGATTTCCCAGGTTCTTCCACGCTGAAGGTGGCCATGTGACCCAGTTCTGGCCAATGATGCCTGTTTTAGTTCTCCATTGCTGCTTAATAAGTTATTCCAGAATGTAATGACCTAAAACAACAATTACCATTTGTTATTTCTCATATGGGTCAGGAATTCAGATAAAGCCAGTGGGGACAACTTGTTTCTGCTCCATGGTATCTGAGGCCTCAGCTTGACGATTCAAAGACTCTGGGCTGGAATCATATGAAGGCTGGTTCATGCTATTTGGCATTTAATGCTCTGTCTGCTGGTGGCCCAGCTGAAACATTCACATGTGGTCTCAGCCTGGTTATTGGGTTCTAAGAACTTCCCAAGAGAGAGATCCCAGATGGAAGCTGTATTCTTTTTATGACCTTGTCTCAGAAGTCATGCAGTACCACTTCTGCTGTGCTCTGTTGGTCAAGTCTATCACAAGTCTCCTCCTGGATTCAAAGGGAGTGAACATGACCTCTCAGGTGGATAAGTATCTATTATATTATAAAAAGAACATGTGGGATGGGATAAACACATTGGTGTGGCCATCTTTGGAAAATACAATTTGCCACATCATTTGAGGGAAGGCTTATTTGTGGGAAAGGGAGAGCCTCCTAGAAATCTTTTACTTTGACAAATAAAAGAGAAGTGGTGTTTCTGGCGGGGTCCATTATTCTTATTCCTTTTTCCTGCTTTGAAGGTACAGCTACCATCTTGTGCCCATGAAGTAATTAATATGCAAAGGGTGTTGATATCATTGGGTGTCAGCCCTGCACTATCTGCTTCTGGATTTTTTTCTTCCATGAGGCAAATAAATACCTATGTTTAAATTACTAGAATAAGGTTTTCAGTTTTTTTATAGCCAGTCATAATACCCAAATCTTATGGTTATCAACCTTGAGCGTTCATAGAAATCACCTGGAGGGATTGCTAGAGTTGACTTAAAGGGAGGGATGGAACTTGGGATAGATAGGTAATGTGAACAGTTAGGATTAGGGAAGCAATTTCAAGTGTTACAAATGGTATGAGCAAATATATCAAAGCAGAAAAAGTGTAAAGTTTTTTGTTTCTTTTTTTAGGACTTTGTAAGTAAATCAGCAGAAGGTTTTACTGAAGATGGGAAATTAGATTAAGGGGATATAATAACTAGATTAAGGAGATCCTTGGAGGCCAGGGAGACTCTTTTCTTTTTGATTTTGTAAGTAGTTAGATCACCAGAACGTATTCATCTTATAAATGAAGGTTTGTGCTCTTTGACCAACATCTCCCCATTTCCTCCATTAGCCCCTGCAAACTACCATTCTACTCTATTTTTTGAGGTCAACTTTTTTTTTTTAAGCTTCCACATATGAGTGAGATCATACAGTATTTGTCTTTCTCTGTTTGTCTTATGTTGCTTAGTGTAATGTTCTCCAGGTTCATCCACATTGTCACAAATGACAGAATTTCCTTCTTTCTCATGGCTGAATAACATTACGTTGTATATATATGTGTGTGTGTGTGTGTGTGTGTGTGTATGTATCTCCTTCTTTATCCATTCATTGGTTGACAGACCCTGAAGTTCTTTCTCTATCTTGACTATTGTGAATAATAATACCATTCAATTTTTTTACATTTTCCTAGATCTTTGGGTTGCCGGATTTGTACAGTGACTTGGATTAGGTACCACTTAGAACACGAATTGAAAAGAACAGATCCACATCTGAAGATAGTCTTGTATAATACTTTATATTGTGTATCATAGATATGATTTTGAAATAATAGTTCTTTCTTTATAATGTTAGTGCTGAATAAAAAATAGAACCCTTATGAAATAGTGAACCCATTCTTTAAAATGATCACATTCCTTTAGTATTATAGTTTCTAAAAATATCTGTTAGTAAATTATGACAGATATTTGCAAGTTTTTCTTAGGAACAACTGTTGTGCAAGCTTTGAGACCATATAGTTGACTACAGCCTTTGCTTTCTGTTTACTAGCAAGGAGTGCTTCTTACAGACAGCGTTACATTTCCTGAATCTAGGATTTCTGTGAGGTCGAGCAACATTTAGGATCAGAACACACAGTCCACATTTTTGGTATTGCTTTCAGGGATCTCTGATGCAGTGCATGTGACTCTGATTTTGGTTTAAACTAAATGGTAGATGTTTGACATTTGTGATATATGTGGTTAAGTCTTTTTTAGGCAATTTTCTTCTACAAGTTATTGCTCTGTATTATTAGAGGGAATTTTTTTAACAGTTTTATCGAAGTATAAGTTATATACCATAAAAGTTACCCTAGGAGGAAGTTTTACTTCTTTGGAAAGATTGGTAAAATCAAGACTGAAGCCCACATTTCTTCATCTGTTCACTTGGTCATGTATATGTCCCACAGTATGAATTTATTTCTTACTTTACTGCCAGGCTGCTATATATTCTGTCATATTATTCTTATTATGTTATACTTTCATACATTCTGATATACTAAACTTATTTGTCATTTTATATTGGTAAAATATTTTGATATTATGTTTATTGTTATATGGTAATATATATTCTAATAGTTGAAGGAGCTTAGAAAGCCATCTTACATAATGCAGCAAAGATTTTAAAGATGTCCCAATATAATGGGATTTTTTTAAAGCAGAAGTTGATGCAGTAGCAAATGATAGCATTGGTGGGATAAAGGAAGAAAATATTTATGTATATTGGACATTATTTATAGCCAGTCAGGCATCTGTTTCTCTTTCTTCCTTCCTGGTGAACCCATGACTTTTTCAGGATTCCTAATTTGGGCCTGGTTGGTTCAAGGATTAACCACTCTGCCTAGTCAATCAATCAGTGGTTCAATGATGTGCACATAACCTAATTCTGCCAACTAGGATGCTAGGAAAATCTGTCAAGCTTCTAAGAATGTTCTGCCTTGTTCTTAAGAGACATCCACGAGAAGCCACTCTGTATGTTTTGCAGGACATGAACAAGGAAGCATTTGCCCTGATTACTATTATCATCCATACTGTATCCAAGAAGGTGGAGCCAATCTTAGGATGAAGCTGATATTTTGGATGGTAGAGGAAAGAGGTTGAAAAATGGGTCCTTGATGACATTATTGAACATTCTTATCTCAAGATTTGCAGATACGTTAATCTACATATTTCCTTATGGTCTAAGTCCTTGGTATTGAAGTTTTGATCTATGGACTGGTAGCCCCAGCATCATCTGTGGGCTGGCTGGACATGAAGAATTTCAGGCCCTGCCCTAGTCCTCCTGAATCAGAATCTCCACTAAATAAGGACCCCCAGATAATTCTTATGCACACAAAAGCTGAGGAAGTGTTAACTTTAAGCCACTTTGAACTGGGTTTTTATTTACTGACAGCAGGCTGATCTGACATTCTAGGCTTTTTTCTCTAAAAAGTTACAACCTCTCCCACACATTCCATTTAGATATAATGGGAGGAGGGAGGCACCACTTCTGATTGTAGAAGAAGCAGCATTTATTGGATTATGATACAGAGTTTTAAAAATTCTCATCAGTCTTTGACTGATGTATGTTTTCTTTGGATTGTTTTTAATAGTTATTTTTAGATGAAACCTAAAGCTATAGTCCTTACTGCTTGTGGTCAGAAAGACCCTAATGTTATTTTTGGCAAGTCAGGAGATGTGAGCTTAGCTGTACAGGCTAAAAGCCAGCTTTGAGAGTTGTATTTTACCTCCCTTAGGAGTACCCCTCCCCATTCTCGCCTCAGCTCTGTTCCTACTTCAACTAGATGGAGTTTTTGTACTGTACTTCTATTCCATTAACCTCTGGAGTGGTTCTTGCAAATTTCTGCGTTTTAGACCAGATGTGTGTTTCAGTTAAATGAACAGAGAAAAGATTTCATTCCTCTGCTATGAACTGTCAATTATCTGCGTATACCAGGGTTAAAGATAGCATGAGTAAGTTAAATCCACCAGCGATCTAGGAATTTTGAGATTTTTTTTTGTTCGAATTTTTATGCACAGTTAGATGCAGCATTCCAAAAAAGCAAAACATATTATAAAGTTGTACTCATGTGCCCATTTTTCTAGAGGTCTTAATGAGCCCTTGACAGGATACATTGGATGATTCAATTCTCAAATTAGGTTATCATTTCTATAATTGATTGAGAATGAGCTGTATCTGTTATGTGCTTTGCAGTAGGAATTACCAAAGGTCTTAGGTCTAAAAGGAATACTTTTAAGAGAAATGCAACTCTGCTGATTAATTTTATTATTATTACTTCTTGAGTTTTTACTATGTGGTAGGCATTATGCCAGTTAGGAAAATAGAGTTACCCTAAAAAAGTAGATCGGTTTATCCACATTTTAGATGTGATAAAATTGAGGCTAAGGGGTTCAGTAAGACTCCAGATTATATAGTTAGATCCTGGGACAGGTGCTCCCAAGCTTATTTAGGCCTTCAAGAAGTTTAATTTCTACTGAGTTAGAGACTGACATGTAACAGCTACTGTGGTACAATGAGAGATGAACTAAATTTTAAGATGAGGTAACATTTTTTTAAAATAATTTATTTTGGTATCATTAATCTACAATTACATGTGCAATATTATGGTTATTAAACTACCCCCTTCATCAGGTCCTCTCTACCAACCCCATTACAGTCACTGTCCATCAGCATAGTGAGATGCTATATAATCACTACTTGTCTTCTCTGAGTTGTACAGCCCTCCCCATGCCCCCCCAACATTACATCTGCTAATCGTAATGCCCCTTTTTCCCTCTTATCCCTCCCTTCCCACCCATCTTCCCCAGTCCCTTTCCCTTTGGTAACTATTAGTCCGTTCTTGGGTTCTGTGAGTCTGCTGCTGTTTTGTTCCTTCAGTTTTTTTCTTTGTTCTTATACTCCACATATGAGTGAAATCATTTGATACTTGTCTTTTTCGGCTTGGCTTATTTCACTGAGCATAATACCCTCTAGCTCTATCCATGTTGTTGCAAATGGTAGGATTTGTTTTCTTCTTATGGCTGAATAATATTCCATTGTGTATATGTACCACTTCTTCTTTATCCATTCATCTACTGATGGACACATAGGTTGCTTCCATTTCTTGGCTATTGTAAATAGTGCTGCAATAAACATAGGGGTGCATATGTCTTCTTCAAACTGGGCTGCTGAATTCTTAGGGTAAATTCCTAGGAGTGGAATTCCTGGGTCAAATGGTATTTCTATTTTGAGTTTTCTGAGGAACCTCCATACTACTTTCCACAATGGTTGAACTAATTTGCATTCCCACCAGCAGTGTAGGAGGGATCCCTTTTCTCCACATCCTCACCAACATTTGTTGTTTGTGTTTTGGATGTTGGCCATTCTCACTGGTGTGAGGTGATATCTCATTGTGGTTTTAATCTGCATTTCTCTGATGATTAGCGATGTGGAGCATCTTTTCATGTGCCTGTTGGCCATCTGAATTTCTTCTTTAGAGAGGTGTCTATTCATGTCCTCTGCCCATTTCTTAAAAGGATTATTTGCTTTTTGTTTGTTAAG
This sequence comes from Smutsia gigantea, assembly GCA_032199065.1. Taxonomy (NCBI): domain Eukaryota; kingdom Metazoa; phylum Chordata; class Mammalia; order Pholidota; family Manidae; genus Smutsia; species Smutsia gigantea. The sequence continues at coordinate 166,456 of JAVSCE010012299.1, forward strand.
GTGAGTGAGTTCTTTATATATTTTGGATGTCAACCCCTTATGGGATACGTCATTTATGAATGAATATTCTCCCATACTGTAGGATGTCTTTTTGTTCTACTGATGGTGTCCTTTGCTGTACAGAAGCTTTGCAGCTTGATATAGTCCCACTTGTTCATTTTTGCTTTTGTTTCCCTTGCCTGTGGAGATATGCTCATGAAGAAGTTGCTCATGTTTATGTCCAAGAGATTTTTGCCTATGTTTTTTCCTAAGAGTTTTACGGTTTTATGACTTACATTCAGGTCTTTGATCCACCTTGAGTTTACCTTTGTGTATGGGGCTAGACAGTAGTCCAGTGTCATTCTCTTACATGTAGCTGTCCAGTTTTTCCAACACCAGCTGCTGAAGAGGCTGTCATCTCCCCATTGTATATCCAAGGCTCCCTTATCAAATATTAATTGACTGTATGTGTTTGGGTTAATGTTTGGATTTTCTATTCTGTTCCACTGGTCTGTGGGTCTGTTCTTGTGCCAATACCAATTGTCTTGATTACTGTGGCTTTGTAGTAGAGCTTGAAGTCAGGGAGTGTAATTTCCCCTGTTTTATTCCTCCTTCTCAGGATCGCTTCGGCTATTTGGGGTCTTTTGTGGTTCCATATGAATTTTAGAATTATTTGTTCGAGTTCACTGAAGAAAACTGTTGGTAGTTTGATAGGGATTGTGTTGAATCTGTAGATGCTTTAGGTAGTATAGTCATTTTGACAATATTTATTCTTCCTAGCCAAGAGCATGGGATGCATTTCCATTTGTTAGTGTCCTCTTTAATTTCTCTTAGGAGTGTCTTGTAGTTTTCAGAGTACAGGTTTTTCACTTCCTTCGTTAGGTTTATTCCTAGGTATTTTATTCTTTTTGATGCCATTGTGAATGGAATTGTTTTTCTGATTTCTCTTTCTGTTAGTTCATCGTTAGTGTATAGGAAAGCAAAAGATTTCTGTGTGTTAATTTTGTATCCTGCAACTTTGCTGAATTCAGATATTAGTTCTAGTAGTTTTGGAGTGAATCTTTAGGGGTTTTTATGTACAATATCATGTCATCTGCAAATAGTGACAATTTGACTTCTTCTTTACCAATATGGATGCCTTGTATGTCTTTGTTTTGTCTGATTCACATGGCTAGGACTTCCAGTACTATGTTGAATAACAGTGGAGAGCGTGGGCATCCCTGTCTTGTTCCCGATCTTAGATGAAAAGCTTTCAGCTTCTCGCCGTTAAGTATGATGTTAGCTGTGGGTTTGTCATATATGGCCTTTATGATGTTGAGGTACTTGCCCTCTATACCCATTCTGTTGAGAGTTTTAATCAGGAATGGATGCTGAATTTTGTCAAATGCTTTTTCAGCATCTATGGAGATGATCATGTGGTTTTTGTTCTTCTTTTTGTTGTTGTGGTGGATGATGTTGATGGATTTTCAAATGTTGTACCATCCTTGCATCCCTGGGATGAATCCCACTTGATCATGGTATATGATCCTCTTGATGTATATTTGAATTGGGTTTGATAATATTTTGTTGAGTATTTTTGCATCTACGTTCATCAGGGATATTGGTCTGTAATTTCCTTTTTTGGTGAGGTCTTTGCCAGGTTTTGGTATTAGAGTGATGCTGGCTTCATAGAATGAGTTTGGAAGTATTCCCTCCTCTTCTATTTTTTGGAAAACTTTAAGGAGAATCGGTGTTATTTCTTCTCTATATGTCTGGTAGAATTCAGAGGTGAATCCATCTGGTCCGGGGGTTTTGTTCTTGGGTAGTTTTTTGATTACTGATTCAATTTCATCACTGGTGATTGGTCTGTTTAGTTTTTCTGTTTCTTGCTTGGTCAGTCTTGGAAGGTTGTATTTTTCTACGAAGTTGTCCATTTCTTCTATGTTTCCCAGCTTGTTAGCATGTAGATTCTCATAATATTCTCTTATAATTCTTTGTATTTCTGTGGGGTCCATCGTTGTTTTTCCTTTTTCATTTCTGATTCTGTTTAGGTGTGTAGATTCTCCTTTTCTCTTAATGAGTCTGGCTAGGGGTTTATCTATTTTGTTTATTTTTTCAAAGAACCAGCTCTTGGTTTCATTGATTTTTTTCTATTGTTTTATTCTTCTCAATTTTATTTATTTCTTCTTTGATCTTTATTATGTCCCTTTTTCTGGTGACTTTGGGCCTCATTTGTTCTTCTTTTTCCAATTTCAGTAATTGTGTCTTTAGACTATTCATTTGGGAATGTTCTTCCTTCTTTAAATAAGCCTGGATAGCAATATACTTTCCTCTTAGAGCTGCCTTTGTTGCGTCCCACAGAAGTTGTGGCTTTGTGTTGTTGTTGTCATTAGTCTCCATATATTCTTTGATTTCTGTTTTGATTTGGTCGTTAACCCATTGATTAGTTAGGAGAATGTTGTTAAGTCTCCATGTATTTGTGAGCCTTTTTGATTTCTTTCTACAATTTATTTCTAGTTTCATACCTTTGTGATCTGAGATGTTGGTTGGTAGGATATCAATATTTTTGAATTTACTGAGGTTCTTTCTGTGGCCTAGCATGTGGTCTATTTTGGAAAATGTTCCATGTGCACTTGAGAAGAATGTGTATACTGCTGCTTTTGGGTGTAGAGTTCTGTAGATGTCTGTTAGGTCCATCTGTTCTAGTGTGTTGTTCAGTGCCTCTGTGTCTTTAGTTAGTTATTTTCTGTCTGGTTGATCTGTCCTTTGGAGTGAGTTGTGTGTTGAAGTCTCCTAAGATGAATGCATTGCTGTCTATTTCCTCCTTTAATTCTGTTAGTATTTGTTTCACATATGCTGGCGCTCCTGTGTTGGATGCATATATATTTATAATGGTTATATCTTCTTATTGGACTGACCCCTTTATCATTATGTAATGTCCTTCTTTATCTCTTGCTACTTTCTTCGTTTTGAAGTCTATTTTATCTGATACAAGTACTGCAACACCTGCTTTTTTCTCTTTGTTGTTTGCATGAAATATCTTTTTCCATCCCTTCACTTTTAGTCTGTGTATATCTTTGGATTTGAGGTGAGTTTCTTGTAGGCAGCATATAGATGGGTCTTGCTTTTTTATCCATTCTGTTACTCTGTGTCTTTTGATTGGTGCATTCAGTCCATTTACATTTAGGGTGATTATTGATAGGTATGTACTTATTGCCATTGCTGGCTTTAGATTCGTGGTTACCAAGGGTTCAAGGGTTGCTTCTTTACTATCTAACAATCTAACTTAACTTTCTTGTTAAGTTATTGTAAACACAGTCTGATGTTTCTTTCTTTCTCTCCCTTCTTATTCCTCCTCCTTCATTCTTTCTATAATAGGTGTTTTATTCTTTGCCTTTAGTTAGTATTTGGATCTTCTGCTTTCTTTGCTATGATTTTTTTTTCCCTGGTGACATCTTTTTAGCCTTAGGTGTGCTTCCATCTAGAGCCGTCCATTTAAGATATCCTGTATTGGTGGTTGATGAGAAGCAAACTCTCTCAACTTTCGTTTGTCTGGAAATTGTTTAATCCCTCCATCATATTTAAATGATAATCATGCTGGATACAATATTCTTGGTTCGAGGCCCTTCTGTTTCATAACGTTAAATATATCATGCCATTCTCTTCTGGCCTGTAAGGTTTCTTTTGAGAAGTCTGATGATAGTCTGATGGGTTTTCCTTTGTAGGTGATCTTTTTTCTCTCTCTAGCTTCCTTTAATACCCTGTCTTTATCTTTGATCTTTGCCATCTTAATTATTATGTGTCTTGGTGTTGTCTTCCTTGGGTCCCTTGTGTTGGGAGATCTATGAGCTTCGGTGGACTGCGAGACTACTTCCTTCCCCAGCGAGGAAAGTTTTCAGCAATTATTTCTTCAAAGACACTTTCTATCCCTTTTTCTCTCTCTTCTTCCTCTGGTACTCCTATAATGCGAATATTGTTCCGTTTGGATTGGTCACACAGTTCTCTTAATATTCTTTCATTCCTAGAAATCCTTTTATCTCTCTCTGCCTCAGCTGCTCTGTACTCCTGTTCTCTGTTTTCTATTCCATTAACAGTGTCTTGCATCTCATCCATTCTGCTGTTAAGCCCGTCGATCGCTTGTCTGATTTCTGCATTGTCTTTCCTCACTTCCGTCACTTCCTCCCTCAGCTCTTGCACATTTCTCTGTAGGTCCATCAGCATGGTTATGACTTTTATTCTGAATTCTTTTTCAGGGAGGCTGTGCATTTCCATCCCTTCAGACTCCCTCTCTGGGGTTGTCTGGTTGATTTTGGTCTGAACCATATTCCTCTGTCTTTTCATGGCTATAGAATTGGTCACTGATAGTTGCCATGTATGTCAGCTGGGCTCTTTAAGACTTTAAAAAGAGAAGAAAAAAAAAGAGAAAAAAAAAGAAAAAAGAAAGAAAGAAAGAAAAAAAGAAAAAAAGAAAGAAAAGAAAAAAACAAAAACAAAACAGAAAACAAAACAAACAAAAAAAATGCCCACCGGACGTAGATTCTGTGGGAATGCTCTAGGTGGCGCTGTTGCCCCACTATTCCACAGCTGTGACTGTGCCGCTCCGCAGGGCCCTTTATCGCTCTGGCAGGGGTGGGAACGAATAGGAGGCTGTTGATCTCAGTGAGAAGTGTTAAGTATGGCTACGCTTCCTCAGTCGCCAGCTAAGGCGTCTGAAACTCCCCAGGACTCCCAGCCTGCTGGGCTGAGTGTGCTGGGGCGATCCGGCTCCTCCGCTGGGCTCCTGTCTCTTTAAGACCGCTGAAGAAAGCGCGCTTTTTTTTTTCCTTCCCGGGAGCCGGCTGCAAGCACCCTGGCGCGTTCCCCGCTCAGATCCTGCCCCTCTGTCTCTCCAATCTCCGCTGCACTGCGCAATGTGGGTCAGCACTCCCCGCGCAGATCACCGGGGCTGGCTACTTCGCGGGGTGTGCTTCCACTCCCTCCCGGCTCTGAATCCTCTCCTCCCGCCGGTGCGCTGGGGTGGGGAGGGCTCGGGTCCCGCCGGGTCGTGGCTCCGTATCTTACCCGCCTTTTGGGGTGCCGAGTCCTCTCGGGTGTAGCTGCACGCTGTGCGCTTTCCTGTGTATTCTCGTCTCTCTTTTAGGGATAGATGTATTTTCTGTGTTTTTGTAGATAAATATAGTGTTGGGAGGAGATTTCTGCCGCCCTGCTCACACCGCCATCTTCCCAGAAGTCCTCCCGCCCACCAAATCTTACAGGGTTATCTAGAAGTCTTGACTGGGTTCAGTCACATATACTATCTAGATGGTCTCAACACTACATTGCTATTTTAAGGCTATGTCCTTGGGGCAGCTTCTGGGAACAGGGAAGGCAAGTGGAATCCACATGTAATAGGGGAGGGAATGAGGAGCCTCTGATTGCCGAGGTCCAGTTTGTAGGTTAACTGGCAGTCATATCTTCTTGATGACCTCTTCGAACACATCTAACAAACCTTTCAAATATGATCATTCTTTGAGTTTTGGTATACTATCAAGGAGGAATATCTATAGTTATCTAAGAAAGCCATTGAAACTCTTTTTTTTTTCCAACTGCTTATTTTTGTGAAGCCAGATTATCTTCAGACACTTCAACCAAGGCTATGCATTGCAACAGATTGCACAAGTAGATATGAGAATCTAGCTGTCTTCTATTGTGATTTGTAGACATATAAAACAGTGCCACTCTTTTTGTGAATTTTTTATTTTGGAAAAAATAGTTATTTTTCACAAAAATGTAAGGTAACATGTGATGTTTATTATCATAAAATAAATGAATAGATAAGTACTTGAGCACTTAATTTAATTTCTAATATAGTAAATATCAATGAATGTAACATATATAAGGAAGCTGTTTGGGAACCTTAATTTTTAAGAGTGTGAAGGGGTCTGTAGTGGGTTGTTCCCCTCACAAAGGTGTGTTCAAATCCTAACTCCTGGTCCCTGTGAATGTGACCTTATTTGGAGATAGGATCTTGGCAGATGTAATCAAATTAAGGATTAGGTCATACAGGATTAGAATGGGCCCTAAATCCAATAACTGGTATCTTTATAAGAGCAAGAAGGAGATTTGGATATAGAGACACAGATGAGACACATAGGGAAGAATGCTATGTGAAGACAGAGGCAGAGATTGGCGTGGTGCAGCTACAAGCCAAGGGATGTCAAGGACTACCAGGAGCCAGCAGAAGATAGGAAGAGGCAAGGAAGGATGCTTCCTTAGAACCTGCAGAGGCAGTTTGGCCCTGCCAATACCTTGATTTCAGACTTCTAGCCTCCAGATTGTGAGAGAATAGATTTCTGTGTGTTAAGCCACCCTCATAGGTGGTTCTTTGTTATAGTAGTCTAGAAAACGAATACATGGTCTTGAGAACAAAAAGTTCCAGAACATCTAATTTAGGCATTATGATTAAACTACCCATTTCTCTTTTCTTCCAGATTTTATCCTGTCAGTACATGCTACTCAATGCTGCCAGATTACTTATCCTAAAACAATTATTATGATTTTCTTATTAAGAAAATGTGAGTGGTTCTTTATTACCTTACTGAATGAAGTTCAAACTGTAAGTTTGTGTTTAAAGGCATCTGTAGACTGGTCCTAACCTACTGTTCCAACTATGTATCCCACATTTCCCTAAGATATTCACTTAGGAATATTCATTCAAGTGTGTTTTCAATCATACATTCTTTCATTCAACAGACAAAAATACCTGTCCTCGTTGAGTTTTTATTCTCATAATGTGTTGTCTAATATGGTTACTACTAGCCATAGACATTATTCATTTTAAATTAAATAAACTTGAGTAAAACTAACAATTCAGTTCTTCAGTTTCTACATTTCAAGTGTTAATAGCCACATGTAACCAGTGGCTATGATATTGGAGAGCATAAATACAGAACATGTCCACACTGTAGAAAGTTCTTTTAGATAGTGCTGTTCTTATAAATAGCCTACTCTCTTCACCGTGCCCCCAAATCACCTTACATTTTTCTTCCTCTTCAGCTCCTAATATGCCCCTCCCTTTACTGGCTCTGCCCACCACATCTCACCCTACCCCTTTCCTCCAATTCCCTGGCATGCTTTCCTCCCTGGTATCTATCAAAATCAACCTTTGATTGTGACTCAAATACTACTTCTTTGAGATTATTCTAGTTGGATATAATCCTTTATTTCTATTTCCATAACACTAATTTTATTCTGTGATGTATTTGTCTTGACCTGTATTTGTCACCTGGCATGTAGGATGGACAGTTATGATAGATAGTTACTGGGTCTCTTCTACTAAATTCATTGAGGGGAAGAACCTTGTCTAACAGTCTGGGGCATACTAACCATCATACTGTAAATAGAAGAAATAAAAATAAAACAGGGACAGCTAAAGCAAATGCTAGGGAATATATTAATTTTTAAAATCATAATTTATACTAAAAAGACTTTCCAGGCACCTTTGTAAGGTGGTTAGGATGCCTTAGGAATAAGACATATATTTCTATAGTTTTTGTTAATTAGTTTGTTTTTTAGCCTCTATCCTGTTTCAGGACACATCCAGTTGTCTGCTAGGTCTGTCTTCTTGGATGTCTCCTATGCTCTTCAAATTTGTTATGTCCAAAACTGAACTTCAAAGGGCATGAGTGGCTCCTTTTGGCCAAATATGAGAAAATTTGAGTCTTGAAACAAAACAAAACAAAACACCACCAAAACATACAATTGATTGAAACATATTTAATACCTAAAAGTCACATATAATGATAAAAGGAAAAATAACCACATCTCACCGAAAACTATTAAACTAAAACACTAATTCCTTAGTGTGGAAATTGGCAATTTAAAGGAAAGAATTCAGCATTTACTCTATTTTCTGTATTAACTATTTTTCAGGGAAATCAAGTAACCCTTTATGGAAGAATACTAGTTGATAAATATGGAGGGAATGATAGAAATTGACGGTCATCATTTTACAAGTCCTAGGAAAATATTATTGATTTTGGCAACGATCATCAATGTCTGAGTGTTGAATGAAATGTTAAATATTATGTTAACATTTGAGTTATGAGTGTTTAGTTTCTTTATCTAAATATGCGTGATGCTCCTTTACCTAAATATGCCCCTCAATAGTAGAATGTCCCTTAATTTGAGTTGTCTCGTGGCTAGATTTAGGAAATGCTCTTTTTAACAGGAATACCACAGAAGTGATGTGTATTCTTGTCAGTGGATTTTATCAGGAGGTACATAATATTGATTTGTACCATTACTAGTGAAGTCAACTTTGATCACTCTGTTGAAGATGTGTCTGTCAGGTTCTTCTGCTTAAGAGTTACTATTTTCCCCTTTGGAATTAATAAGTATCTTGTGAGGAGATACTTAGAGACTCTGCAAATATCCTGTTACTCCTCAAACTTTCACTCTATTTTAGCATCCATTGATGCTTGCCTAAATCGGTTATTACTATGATGGTTGTCAGATGGTGATTTTCTAATACTATAATTTCATCTAATACTATAATTTCAACTATCATTTATTAATTGGCTTTCTATAAGGAACAGGTTTCCTTTTCTCCACTTATTTATTTTTATATCCATTTATTTATTTATTTTCATTTAAAAAACCTCATGGATTTTTTTTTTAATTTGCTGGGCTATAAACCATTACTATCATTATTTTTTTGATGCTGAAATCATCACAGTTTTGGCAAGTGGGAACCGTTTCAGGCTGGCTTCTATTTTCTTTTGACATATCCTTGTCATTCTTTGAACACTTTCTTCTAACGTAAAATGATCCATCTTCACTCGGGAAAGTACTCTTATACTTTCCCAGTCCTAGATGTAGAAACAGTTCTTTTTCCTCTTAGTATAGTATTTGGAAACCAAAATCTGGGCACTTGGTGTGCTCGTTGATTCTAAGTCCTCTTAGTGGACAAAAGTAGGGAGAAAAGTATGTGTGTGCATGTGCATGTATATCTATTTCTACATTTATGTCTGTGTCTTTACATTTTTCTGTTTCTTTATAAAATCATGAATTCATACTGATACTTCCAAGTCTAATCCTATGTCAAACGATTCATTCTCTTTTCTCTCCTTTCCACATTTGTAACTACTTCTCCAATAGTAAGAAAGCTGATTGCCATTGTTTATAATATATTTACTCAGTCATAGAATACACAGACAGTAGTTTCAGAAATGCTAACCTAAACCTCTCAGGGTAAAGCCCCTGCTATTTAGAGTTTACAATTCGTTTGGAGTTAAGAAGAAATCTTTAGCCTGCTAGAATATAATTCAAATACTGTGTTCAAAAGTTACTTTGGTTTGTTGTCTACTACTCACCCCAACCCAATTGATTATGTTATACATTTGAAATGCATTCTATTAGTATGCCATTGTAGGATTTTTACCTCACCCTGGTTGATTTTATATATGCATTCATTTTTTAACAAAGTTAGAAGTATACAAAAAGATATACTCAAAGTAGCCATCCCTCATTCCTTTTATGCTGTTTCTACCTGATCACCATTCCTTGCTGTTGTGCCTACCTCCAGGGGATAACCAATCTCATAAGTTTCTGGTTTATTCCTCCTGTGTTTCTTTTTGCACAAAAGCGTATACATGAAGATGTTATTTCTCTTTATTTATTATTGATGAGGCAACATACTATAGATACTGTAAAATTTTTTTATTGAGATATTATTCACATACATTAATATTTACCTTTGTAACCATCACCACTAATTCTAGAACATTTTCATCACCCCAGAAAGAAACTCCATACCCATTAACAGTCATTCTCTATTTCCCCGTCCTCCCAGCCCCTGACAGTCACTAAAACTTATCTGTCTCTATGAATTTGCCTATTCTGGATATTTTTTTGTAAATGGATTCATACAATATATAGTTATTCTTTTATACTTGCCTTTTTTTTTTTGCTTAGCACAATAACCTGAAAATAATGCTTTTTCAGATCATAGACATCTTTCTCATTCTTTTTTATAGCTGTATCAAAGCCAAGCCCATAATGTAGATATTTTATTAGTTTATTCAGCCACTGTCCTATATATGAACATTTAGGTTGATTTTCTAGTATGTGGCAATTACAAAGAATACTGCAATGAATGCATAGGTATGTTAGTATTATTAGAAGTATATATTTACTGCAAATTCCTAGAAGTGGGAGTGCTTAGTCAAAAGGTAAACTCATATGGAGTTTGTTAGTAACTACCAAATTTTCCATAAGGGTTGTGCTGATTTGCATTCCCACCAACAATATTTAAGAGTGCTAACATAGTGTGTTACTACACTTGTTTATTTTGCCTACCTAATAGCTAAGGAATGGTATCTCAGTGCATTTCTCTTATAGTGAATGAGGCTGAACATCTTTTCTTATGTTTAAAGGCCATTTTTATATCTTTTTATGTAAATCGTTAATTCTCTAGCATTTTTCTTTTGCATTTGTGGTTTTATTTCCCTTAACTGTTAAGGGTTTTAAATTTTGTTAGTGGTATTAGCCCTTTATCTGTGAAGTATTTTCTGTTAGTTTCCTTTTGACTTTAACACATTTTTTGTCATATGTTTTTAATTTAATGTAGTCAAATAAATTCATATTTTCTTTCTTTTTTAAAATTGAAATATAGTTGATATCCAATATTATATTGGTTTCAAGCATACAACATAATTGATTTGACAGTTATCCACATTATTTGATGCTCACTCCTACTAGTGTACTTTCTATTTTCTTTTTTTTTTTATTAAGGTATCATTGTTACACAATCTTATGCTCAGGTTTCACATGAGCGACATTGTGGTTACTAAATTCTTCCCATTATCAAGTCCCAACCACATACCCTATTACAGTCACTGTTCATCAGCATAGTAAGATGCTATAGAGTCACTACTTGTCTTCTCTGTGCTATACTGCCTTCCCCGTGCCCCTCCTATATTATGTGTGCTAATTGTAATGCCCCTTATTCCCCATATCCCTCCCTTTCCACCCACCCTCCCCAGACCCTTTCTCTTTGGTAACTGTTAGTCCACTCTGTGTCTGCTGCTGTTTTGTTCCTTCAGTTTTTGCTTTGTTGTTATACCCCACAGATGAGTGAAATCATTTGGTACTTGTCTTTCTCTGCCTGGCTTATTTCACTGAGCATAATACCCTCTAGCTCCATCCATGTTGTTACAAATGGTAGGATTTGTTTTCTTCTTATGGCTGAATAATATTCCATTGTGTATATGTACCACCTCTTCTTTATCCATTCATCTACTGATGGACACTTAGGTTGCTTCCATATCTTGGCTATTGTAAATAGTGCTGTGATAAACATAGGGGTGCATATGTCTTTTTCAAACTGGGCTGCTGCAGTCTTAGGGTAAATTCCTAGGAGTGGAATTCCTGGGTCAAATCGTATTTCTATTTTGAGTTTTTTGATCCATACTGCTTTCCACAGTGGTTGAACTAATTTACATTCCCATCAACAGTGTAGGAGGGTTCCCCCTTTCTCCACATCCTCACCAGCATTTGTCTTTTGGATGTTGGCCATCCTAACTGGTATGAGGTGGTATCTCATTGTGGTTTTAATTTACATTTTTCTGATGATTAATGATGTTGAGCATCTGTTCATGTGCCCGTTGACCATCTGAATTTCTGCTTTGGAGAATTGTCTGTTCAGATCCTCTGCCCATTTTTTAATCAGGTTATTTGCTTTTTTGTTGTTGAGGCATGTGAGCTCTTTATATATTTTGGATGTGAACCCCTTATCAGATAGATAATTTATGAGTATATTCTTCCATACTGTAGGATGTCTTTTTGTTCTACTGATGGTGTCCTTTGCTGTACAGAAGCTTTTTAATTTTATATAGTCCCTATTTTCTTTTAAGTATGTGTGGAACTTGAGTCATAGTTATAAAGTCTTTCCCTATACTGAGGTTAATGAAGAAGTCACTCATGTTTTCTTCAAGTATGCATATACAATTGATCTTCATTATTTTTGGATTCTGTATTTGTGAATTTGCCTCCTCACTAAAATTTATATGTAACCCCTGAATTAATACTATGGATGTTTTCACAGTCATTTGCAGATAAAACAGTGGTGAAAAATTTGATTTTCCTGGCGCTCACAGTCCTAGCTGAGATTGAACAAGGTGATGCTCTGCCCTCTCTTAGCTCTTGTATTGTAAACAAGTTTCCGTTTCATATTTTTGCACTTTTTGTTGGTGATTTTGCTGTTTAAAATGGTCTCCAAGCATAGTGCTGAAGTGCTCTTTACTGTTCCAAAGCACAAGAAGACTGTGATGTTCCTTACAGAGAAAATGAGGTGTCTTTAAACAGAAGCACCTAAAACAAGTTATGAATTGTTTGATTGATGAAGTATTAGACTCAGGGAACCTAACTCTGTATTTCACCTAGGAGCAGGGATTCAGTATTTGCTCATTCAGTGTTTGTAGAGATATATAACATAATTACTGTGAATAACAAGAATCAACTCTAGTTTAATTTTTTACATTTAGATCTCTTATCCTTTTGGGATTTATTCATGTGAATGATTTGATGTAGGGATCTAGTTTTGCTCTTTTCCAAATGGCTAAACAGTTCTCCCTTCACAATTTACTTATTTTTAAATAAATCCATCTTTCTTCCAGTGATTTGAGATGACACCTTCATCATTACTAAGTTTCTATATGTATTTGGGTCTGCTTTTGGACTCTATTCTATTTCATGGTCTGTCTATTCATGTGCTAATACTACATACTTTAATTATAGAGGTTTTATGTTCAAATGTTTGGTTTGGTAGTTCCTTTCATAACTTTTCTTTTTTAGTATTTTCCTAGTTATTTTTGCATATTTATTTTTCCGTATGAATTTTAGCATCAAGTTGTCTAGCTCCCCAAAAAAGGTTATTGGTATTTTTATTATGGTCACATTCAATTTATAAGTTAATTCAAGGACAGCTGACAACTTTTACGATGTTAAGTCATCCTGTCCAAGAACACCAGATTATCTTTTCATTTGTTCAGGTCTACTTTTGCATATTTCAAGAATGTCTTAAAATATCCCTCAGATGGGTTTGCATATTTTTTGTACCCCTAAGAACAAGAGACTATAACCATTGTAAATATCTACACATCCAACATAGGAACACCTAAATATGTAGAACAAATACTAGAAGAATTAAAGGGAGGAAATAGACTGCATCTCAGTCATTTTAGGAGACTTTAACACTGCACTCACATCAATAGACAGATGAAGCAGACAGAAAATAAATAAGGAAACAGAGGTATTGGGCAACACATTATATCAGATGGACTTACTAGATATCTATAGAATGATCCACCCAAAAGCAGAAGGATACACATTTTCTCAAGTTTACATGAATGTATCCCAGAATATATCACTACTAGGCCACAAAAGGAGCCTCAATAACTTAAAAAATATTGTAATTTTATCAAATAATAAATTATGCAAAGAAAACAAAGAAGCCCATACATGCAGGCTTAACAACATGCTCCTAAATAATCAATGGATCAATGAAAAAATTAAAACAGACATCAAACAATACATGGAGACAATGAAATAAAAAATACAACAGTCTAAAATTTGTGGTTCTATGAGGGAAGTACATAGCAACAGAGGCCTACCTCAAGAAACAAGAACAATCCCAAATAAACAGTCTGAACTCATGGTTAAAGAAACTAGAAAATGAAGAACAAATGAAACCCAAAGTTAGTAGAAGAAGGAGGGACATAATAAAGACCAAATCAGAAATAAATAAAATAGAGAAGAACAAATCAATAGAAAAAAAATCAACAAAACCAAGAGCTATTTCTCTGAGAAAATAAAATAGACAAACTCCTAGCAGACTCATTAAGAAAAAAAGAAAGAGTACACAAATAAAATCAGAACTGAAGAAGGAATAGTCACAGCAGATACCACAAAAATACAAAGAATTACTAGAGAATTCTATGAAAAATTATATGCCAATAAATTGGACAACCTAAGAAGAAATGGATAAATTCCTAGAAAAACATGATCTTTCAAGATTGGCCTAGGAAGAAACAGAAAATCTAAACAGATCAATTACCAGCAATGAAATTGAACTGGTAATCAAAAAGCTCCCAACAAAGTTCCAGGACCAGATGGCTTCACAGCTAAATTCTACCAAACATTTAAAGAAGAGCTAATATCCATCCTTCTTAAAGTATTCCAAAAGGTAGGAGTGAATACTTCCAAACACATTCTATGAGGCAGCATCACTCTAATACCAAAACCAAGCAAAGATACTACAAAAAAAGAAAATTTTAGACCCATATCCCTGATGAACATAGATACCAAAATCCTCAACAAAGTGTTAGCAAACTGAATTCAAAAACACATCAAAAGGATCATCCATCCCAACCAAGTGGGATTTATTCCAGGGACACCAGGATTGTACAATATTCATAAATCAATCAACATCATATACCACATTAATGAAAAGAAGGATAAAAACCACATGATTTTCTCAATAGATACTGAAGAAACATTTGACAGAATTCAACATCCATTTATGATAAAAACTCTTAACAAAATGGGTATAGAGGGCAAGCACCTCAACATAATAAAGGCCATATATGACAAACCCACAGCTAATATCATACTTAATAGAGAAAAGCTGAAAACTTTTCCTCTAAGATTGGGAATAAGACAAAGATGCTCACTCACCCAACTTTTATTCAACATAGTACTGGAGGTCCTAGCCATGGCAATCAGACAAGACAAAGACATAAAGGGCATCCAAATTGGTAAGGAAGAAGTTGAACTATCACTATTTGCAGATGACATGAAAGTATATGTAGAAAACCCTAAAGACTCCACCATAAAACTATTGCAACTAATGCCTGGATTCAGCAAAGCTGCAGGATACAAAATTAATACAGAGAAATCTGTTGTGTTCCTATATACTAACAATGAGCTATCAGAAAGAGAAATCAGGAGAACAATTCCATTTACTTTACAATTGCATCCAAAGAATAAAGTACCTAGGAATAATCCTAACCAAGGAGGTGAAAGACATGTACTCCAGAAACTATAAGACACTCATGGGAGAAATTGAAGAAGACACAAATAAATGAAAATCTCTCCTGTGCTCATGGATAGGAAGAATAAATAATTGTCAAAATGGCCATCCTGCTCAAAGCAATTTATAGATTCAGTGCAGTCCCTATCAAAATACCAATGATATTTTTCAATGAACTATAGCAAAGAATCCTAAAATTCACATAGAACCACAAAAGATCCCAAATAGCCAAAGCCATCCTGAGAAAGAAGAACAAAGCTGAGGGTATTATATTTCCTGACTTAAAGCTCTACTACAAAGCTACAGTAATCAAAACTGGCACTTGAATAGATCCATAGATCAATGGAACAGAATAGAGAGCCCAGATACAAACCCATGCATATATGGTTCAATTAATATATGAAAAGGGAGCCATGAACATATAATGAAGAAAAGACAGCCTCTTCAATAACTGGTGTTTGGAAAACTGGACAGCTACATATAAGAGAATGAAACTGGATTACCATGTAACTCCATACACAAAAGTAAACTCAAAATGGACCAAAGACCTAAATGTAATATATGAAACCATAAAACTTTTAGAAGAAAATATAGGCAAAAATCTCTTAAACATAATTATGAGTAGTTTTTTCCTGGACACATCCCTTGGGCAAGGGAAACAAATAAAAAATGAACAAGTGGTACTCCATCAAACTAAAGAGCATCTGTACAGCAAAGGACACCATCAGCAGAGCAAAAAAGCAACCTACAGTATGGGAGAATGTATTTGTAAACGATTCATCTGATAAGGGGTTAACATCCAAAATATATAAAGAACTCATATGCCTTAACACCAAAAAAACAAATAACGCAATTAAAAAATGGGCAGAGGACCTGAACAGATATTTCTCCAAAGAATACAAATGGCCATCAGGCATGTTAAAAGATGATCCACATCACTAATCATCAGAAAAATGCAAATCAAAACCGCAATGAAATACCACCTCACACCAGTTAGAATGGCCACTATCCAAAAGACAAGAAATAACAAGTGTTGGCAAGGATGTGGAGATGTGGAAACACTCCTACACTGTTGGTGGGAATGTAAATTGGTGCAGCCACTATGGAAAGCAGTATGAAGGTTTCTAAAAAAAGTAAAAATATAAATACAATTTGACCCAGTAGTTCTACTTCTAGGAATTTACCTAAAGAAAACAAAATTCCTGATTTGAAAAGATAAATATACATCCCTATGTTTATCACTGTATTTTTTACAATAGCCAAGTTATAGAAGCAACCTAAGTGTCCATCAATAGATGAATAGATAAAGAAGAAGTGGTATGTGTACAGAATGAAATATTACTCAGCCATGAAAAGGAAAGAAATCCTGAAATTTGCAACAACATGGATGGATCTAGAGGGTATTATGCTCAGTGAAATGAGCCAGGTGGAGAAAGACAACATAACATATGATTTCACTTATTTGTGGAATATAAAAACAAAGTGAACAAAATCACAGTAGACTCATAGACAATGAGAAGTGACTGGTGGTTACCATGGGGGAGGGGTGGGAGTGGGTGGGTAGAGATGGGGAGGTGGTAAAGGGGCACAAAAATTCTCAGTCGTAGTATAAGTTGGCCATGGGGATAGTAGTACAGCATGGAAGATATAGTCAATGATTCTGTAACAGTTTACTATGTTGATGGATAGTAACTGCACTAGTGGGGGTGAGGATTTAATAATATGGGTAACTGATGAACCACTGTGGTGTATACATGTAACCAATGTAAGATTGTATACCAATGATACCTCAAATAAAAAAAAATGCTTTTCCCTGAGAATTCTGTGTTATTTGTTGCTATATTAAGTAGTTTTCTTCCTCTATATCCTTTGTTTAGCATGCTTGTATGTGGAGGCTGTTGTTTCTGTATTTTATTTTATATCTTGCTACCTTATTGAATTCTTTTATTGTTGCAGTTCATTTGTATTATTGATTCTTCAGGATTTTCTATGTACCTATCATCTGAAAATAGAGGTAATTTCACTTACTTTCCAATTCATAAACCTCTTGCCTATTTCACTAATATTTCCAGTTCAGTGTTGAATGGTAGTAGAGATAACAGGCATCCTTGCTTTGCATCTGACCTTAGTGAATGTGTCCTTAGTGCTTCTTTATTATGTAAGATTCTGGCTTAGGGGGTGTGTATTAATTTCTCAAGTTAATGAATGATGCTTTGATTTTGATGTAGTATGAGTACTAGAGTAATATTTAATTTGGTAGGAAGATCTTGGTGTCTAATTAGAGGGAGGAAATGATGTTGAAATGGACAGAGGTAGGAAGCAAATCAAGAACAAATAGAATGATGATCAGAAAAACTTCAGGGAAAAAGGATGCTGTTCTTAATGATGCCACAACTTATTATCACTTGGTAATCTAAGACTGAATGTCTTTTGCAGAATAAGTTGGAAGAAATAATTCTAGAAATATTGTACCTACTGTGCCTTTACCATCATCTTGGTCTTTGTTAGCAGCCTGAGTGAATAAAACAGTTGTTACATGGGTTTAACCCTGAAAATTGATCTTTGTCTCATTTTTGGACTTCTGGTTTTTCCAGAAATCAAGTATGATCAACAATAGTGCTTGTTGAATGCCTTATATTAGAATTATTGGTGAATGCCTTTATTTTAGAATGTGTATATGTGTACACATATGCACACACATTTTTCCTTTACTAGTCTGGGGAGCAGTCTAGCTTCAGGTGAGATTTCATTCAGAGGACTCATGATTTCATCAGGACTCACTCTTCTTTCTCTTGGTCTTTCTGTTCTACCTTCTTCAGTGCTACCCTTTTTCTTAGGGTCTACTTTTGGCAAAACAGCTTTAGACCTTTGTAGTCTCTGTTTTGTAGCTCCTGGGCAAGTCCTTGGGGTTCATTCTGATTAAAAAATCTGGTTATATGCCCATTTGGCCAGGGGATTTATCATTCCTGCTGGATCCAGATGGCACATTTCACCCCTACTCTTGGGGATGTAACCCCTTTCAAAACACATGGTCTGAGAGTCTGGAGGGGTGGTTTTCCAAAAGAAATGGCGTATGTTCATCAGAAGAGGTGGGGATTAGATGCCAGTCAGGCAAAAACAGCAACTATTTGCTGCAATGCCTGAGTAAAGTTTATTGGATAGACTTGAATTTAATAGTGAATGAAAAAATTATGGTGCTTTGGAGAAGGGAAAGGGCCTGCATGGATGCTTTGGAATAGACTTCTTACTGCTTGCTTTCTTCCCTACTTTGGCAGTGGCCTATTTTTTCCAGAACTGACTTCTCTACTTTTATTGGCTTCTGTCATCCTTGCTGGAGGGAAATGATGTCAGGTAAGTAGTGAGTGTGAAGGAAAATACGCAGAAGGGTCTTGTTTTCCTGCAGCTTTAGTCCTGCCTACCAGACCTATTGCCAAAGACACATAAAAGGCCTCTCCCCAGCTTTCCTCTTGACTTTAGGGGGTGAAATGTGTCATTCTTACATAGCACATAAAATATTTATCAAATTATATACTTGTACCACAGGAGTTTGATTCTCTTTGTTAGTATTGTCTAAAGTTACAGCATATAAAAAGTCTCTATCCTTACTTTTTAAGCCTGCCAGTACATAAAAAGGAGTATTTCCTTTTGGAGCCTGAAGGTTTTTTCCTCCCTAGCCTTCATTTAAGGAAAATATGTAACTTAGACATTTGAATAGGAATAGAGGAAATAGCCACAAACTTTTCAATTGTTCAGTTAAAATCCATAATAGCATGTGTTTAAAGTAAATCTTTGGAAGAAAGATTGGAAAATCCTGGATAAAGTCAGATACTGTGTACTTCAAAAGCAAGCCTTGCTAAGTTAAGTGGGACAAAATAGTACATTTCCTTCCAGAGAGTCAGAAATTCTTAGTTTTTCTGGCAGCCTTGTTCCCATCTAGGTAGTTGAAGAACTCAAAGAAATTTCAGTCTTGTATAATCTACTGCCTTTTGTGTTGAGTTAAATGCCATCACATTCTACAGCTTGAAGATACATTTGTATAAACACTTTCCCTCTGAATTTATACAAATGAATGTATTTTTCCATTAGTAGAAATACATGAAAAAAACCCTAAAACTTGGAAATCTGTGGAGGAGTCACCTCATTTTAATCACAGACCTGGATGATGTGTTATATAACTTAAACGTGGACTTTGGCACTAGTGCAACATGGCTTTTTACCAGGTTTTTCATGTTTTGGATATGTGTCCTTAGGGAAGTTCGTTTCTGTAGGCCTCACGTCTCTCATATATAAAAGTTACTCATTCATTCACTAATATTTATTATTAGGCACTCTTCAGTATGTTGAGGCTAGATCAGTGAACAAAACAAGGAAAATCTCTTCCTTTGTATAGCTTATGTTCTAGTCAGGGAAAAAGCAATAAACAAATTATGTATTAAAAATAGTAATGGCTGTAAGAAAAAGTAGAGCAGCAGCAGAGAAATGGATTAGGAAAGCAAGCAGGTACAGAATTAGGAAGGTCAGGATTGGCATCATTGAGAAGGTGATGTTTGAGCAGATTGAATAAGGTTTTAAAAGGCTCACTCCGGTTGCTCTCTTGGGAATATATTGTAGAGGATTATGGATAAAAGAAGAGAGGATTGTTAGGAGGCTTTCATAGTAACCTAGGTCAGAGCTGATGGTGACTTAATCGAAGTAGTAGACCTGAAGATGGTGAGAAATGGTTGAATTCTGTATACATTTGGGAGGGTCAGCCAACCGGATTTTCTGATGGCTTGGATATATTTTGTAAAATGCAAAGAGGAGCCTAGGCTTTTGGCCCAAGGAACTGGATATATGGAATTGTTGTTAACTGACAAGAGGAAGACTATGTAGAGCAAGTTTTAAGAGGAAGATCAGGAGTTCAGTCCTTTATGTATTGAGTTTGAGATGTCTGTTAGGCATCTATATAGACATCTACGTAGAAGTTGGTTATGATGATTAAATATGGTGAATGTTAATCAATTAGCATAGTACCTGATATAACTATCTCTGTGAGATCAGAGAATATATTTCTACATGAAACAAGAATAAGGGGATATTCAGGGAAAAAGAGAAAATGCAAAAGGAATATTCAGGGGAAAAGAGCTCATATAATATAAAAACAGAACTTTTAAGATAATAGATTGGAAGATTGAGGAAATCTTCCAGAAAATAAAAGCCAAAGAGATGCAGTAATATTAGATAAATATTAAAATTATATTAATAATTTTATCATGAATATTAAAATTAATAGAAAATCCACATAGGAGGTCTAAATCTTTTCTAATATGACTTTCAGAGAGATAGACCAAAGAAAATGGAAGGGAAGACATTATTAATGAAATGATACAAGAAAAATTTCCAGAACTGAAGGATATGAGTTTCTAAACTGAAAGTGCTTAGTATTATGAATGGGGAAAAAAAAAACCCCATACACATGTTACCAGGACATATCAGAGCACCAGAGAATAAAAACAAGTCACAAAGAAAGCAACAGGGATCAGCAGAGTATCAGACTTTACAAAAGTAACACTGGAAAGTAGTGGAGCATTGCCTGCAAGGTGTAGAGGGATAATTATTACAAACAGATTTCTATGTCCAGCCAAACAGTTAATCAATTATGAGGATAGAATAAATGATATTTTCCAACATGCAAGGTCTCAAAAATTTATTTCCTATATGTTCTTCCTCAGGAAGCTACTGAAGGATCAAAAAGAGAGGTAAGACATGAAAGAGACAGAAAAAAAAAAAGACATGAAGCCCAGGAAAACGATATGACACTGGAGAGAGATAAAGGAAATTCCTAGGATGATGGTAAAAGGGAAGTCCAGGATGACAACTGCTATCAGGTTAAGAGCAGATCAGTACAGATTGGAATAGAAGAATGCAAAATCCAAGGAAGAAGTCTCTATGAAACAAATCAAATGTATACAAGATGTGTTTGGCCATTCTGAAAGAGTTTCATAGTTCCTTTAGAGATTAGGGAATCAATAGTTCCCAACTTAAAGGAGTTTACACTGTTGTATGGGATACATACAAGTAAACAGGCAATTACAGTCTTCTGTGGAGGCTTATAAAGTTCAGTACTTTGCTCGTAGATCACCTATAGTTGGAATAGAGGCTTAGAAATCTAGAAGAGTTGACCCTTGGACAGTATGGGTTTGAACTTCATGGGTCCACTTATATGTGAATTCTTTTCAATAAATATGTTGGAAAAGTTTTTGAAGATTTGTAATAATTAGAAAAAAACATGTTCTTTTCTTTAGTTTACTTTATTGTAAGAAATACAGTACAGAAAACACAACATACAAAATATGTGTTAATTGACTTTTATTTGTAAGGTTTCAGGTCAATAGTAGGGTATCAGTAGTTAAGTTTTTGGGGAGTTAAAAATTATACACAGATTTTCAACTGCCCAGAGTAGGGGATGGTCCGCCCCTTTAACTCCACATTGCTTGAGGATCAACTGTATTTAGCTCCTTCAGCATCTGTAGTTGAACTGACAGACCAACAGGTTGAGGGTGACTGTTGGGTTAGCTGAAAAATAGTCCCTGCCACTCTAGTAAAGAAAGGTTTTTTGTTTTGTTTTGTTTTTTCAGAGTATGGACAGGGGGAAACCATTGTTTATTATTAACTGAAGAATTTA
Organism: Smutsia gigantea; assembly: GCA_032199065.1. Lineage (NCBI taxonomy): Eukaryota > Metazoa > Chordata > Mammalia > Pholidota > Manidae > Smutsia > Smutsia gigantea. The sequence goes on from JAVSCE010012299.1 coordinate 188,148, forward strand.
AAGTTCATATATATGTGCATTTATCTGTTTTTATTTTTGTATGTGTAGCACTATCATATTTATAAGAAATGTTTTAAAAATGACTGTGGACTAGTGCAAGGGAAAAAACTTTCAGTTGTTAACTTTAGGTATAGAAAGCGACTGAATTTCTTACATAATAATTTATTTTACCTGCCCAAGATGACTTCTACCCCATTGACTTATGCCACTAAAGTAATGTTTGCCCAGTTTAATAATGGATTTTTTTAATGGAATTCTTAAAGTTATTTTGTAGTTAAAGATTGATTAAAAACAAATTTCAATTTTACTGTTTAAAGAAGGCTGCCTAATGAATTATAAACCTACTTGGTCTAAACTTTGTATTTCTTTGGCTGTAATATAAAGTCTAGCAGTTTTGTGTCACATCAGTATTAATCTCATAAATATAGAATATATCATCTAATTTCTCATTTGGTCAGTTAATATATACACAGATAAATGGAACAAGTACATAGAGGAGAAACTGCAAGGGGAGAAAAAGATAATCTAAATGAAGATTATTACTTTAAAGTTTTAAAATTGGGTAAGATTTTATTGCAAAGTTCCTATTATATATAGTCATCTAGAAGTTTGGCAACTTCAGTGAATTCACTTAACAAGCATTGATAGGACACCTGCCATATGTCAAGCTTTGTGTTAGGTCCTGGGAATATAGGACAAGTTAGGACATCATTCCTGCCCTCTAATAATTCTTAGTCCCGAAGAAAGAAATTTGACTTATAATCAAGTAAATGTGATATCACAGAGGGGGGTTGAAAGTGCTATAGATGATATTTGTCAAATGAAGAAAGAAGGTCATCCCAAGAAAAGCATGTGTTGAGAAGATGGACATAGGGATGTAATGCTGTTTGCAAAATATGGAAATAGCAAATATTCTTATTTGTAGTCCACAGTAAGAGGAAGGGGTAGAGAAATATGTGAGAGCCATCTCATAAAGCAGGGATACTATACTCAGGAGTTTAGTCAGTTCACCTAGAATAGTGTTTCTTAAATTTATGTGATCATAAGAATCACTCAGAAAGTTAAAACAAAAAATCCCCCCCAAAACATATTCCTAAACTTCCTCCAGAGCTGGAAAATCAGAATCCTCAGAGGAAAGCTGGGAATCTGAATTTAACAAGTGCCCTGGTAATTCTTATTGTAACCAGTTTATTGAGCAAGTCCAGTTTATTAGGATATAAGCAAGTATTGTTTCTCAAGTATTCTAGTCTGTGTGAGACTTCAAGTAAGAGCACATTCCACAACTTTCCTGTGTGTGTGTGTGTGTGTGTGTGTGTGTGTGTGTGTGTGTGTGTGTGTGTATGCATGTAGGTGTATATATTTTGTTACTAAAATACTGTAGGCCAGCACACACTTTGGGAAGTATATCCTCCCAGTACAGGATAGAGTTAGAGCTGTGACTCAGGCTGTTTGTAGTCTAGCTCAGAGATACTGTGTTCCTTCTCCCTTTTCAAGATCCAGATCCTGTATATTGGCAACAGCGTGTGGGCATAGGGAAATCAGATGTCTTCAGTGTGGTTGGTGGAGACAGTGTTCTAAGTCTTCTAGTTCTGCTGGATACCAGTGTCTTCCACCAATGTGGAGATTTTAGTATAGATGGTTATTTGTTTAAGAAAGTGTCCAACTTCATCTGGACCCCTTCTGTCAATGAGGACTCCTACCGGGAAGGGTAGCCATGGCTTCCCCCACTGGTCCCTGTTTAGTGGTCCGTTGTTCACAGGGTGGCTGTGCTAATGGACATCCCTTCCCTATGCTGCTTCTACTTCATGCTTCTGCACTTGGAGGCGCTAGAACTGGTAAGGGCCTCTTATGTGCCCTCCACCGGCCCTAGTCCTTTTTTTATCAGTGTAGCCACATATGCTACAACCTTTTTGGGCCTTGGGCTTAAGACATGGACTGTTCTAGCTAGTCCTTTTCTTTCAGAAATCTCCAGACGCTTAGCTGCATGGATCTCTATGTTCAAATGCTTTCAACTTCTGCAGCTCTGGTAGCAGCCAACTTGGGACCAATCTGCCCATCTGTCCTTGTGTCTCTCAATGTTGAAATGCCCACTTGATGACCCCCATGAGACCAGACTTCCAGCTCTCCCTTGCCTTGGTTCTGTCCTTGGGAGAGTTGATTGAATGCAGCAGCCTAGTTTTATTACTTTTTAGCAAACCTTAGGGGAGCTATGTGGACATAGTTTTTGGTGCTTTCCTTCATATTTAGGCAGGTACTGCTTCTTGCTTTCAGCTGCCGGCTCTTGTTACTGATTGTGGGACAATTAGACAAATGCCATTGAACATCTTGTTAGATTATGATCAGGTAAGTTTAGGAAACAATATTGCAGATAGAGGAAAATATAATCAGATTTGTATTTTATAGCGTTAAAAGTGTAATTTAAATAAAAGATCTCAATGGAATTGTACCTTTGCTAACTTACCAGAAATTGAAACATAAGAACTGGGATTCACCATGTTTCTTAGTTACCAGGTTTTCCAGTTTAATTATCTGGTACTTTCTGGATAAAGTGAGTTTAGAACCACTAGGTGGCGCTTTATAATTAGCAAATGCTAGCGCTCTAGTGCCAGCACGGAGATCAATCTCACAAAGCAGTGGCCAGTGAGAACAGCCAGTGGCAGTCTGAAGACATAGGTTTAAAATGAGAAAGAAGGAAAGAAATGAAGAGCTAAAGACAAAAAGAGAAAAGAAGTAGGATGGTAAGTAGAAAAGAAGTTGGATAGTAAAATGCCATCAATAATTACCTCAGGAGAGTGGTTCCTATGGCATTTGTTCATTTCTTTGATTATTCATTTATTTGACAGTATTTAATGAGAGTTAGGGAATCTGGCTGAGGATACCATACTGAACAAGATGTTTTCCCTACCTTCTGAAAGTTTATAGGTAAAATTTCTGAACTTAAAATCTTGACCCCCATCTTTGTATATTATGTTAAATAAAATGGAAAATAATACTTTTTATTTTAGTTTTGTTTGTTTTATATCCTGTATTTCATTCCCCTTTAGGAGAAAGTTTCTTCTGAAAAAAAAAAAAAATGTATTCTTATGAACATGTTCTAAAATGAGCTTCTCTAGGGCTAGTTATTCAGGAATCCAGAGGATGCAGTTCATTACTTGGTGTTTATCAGCGTGCGTGTTGTGGGGGAGGTGGGGGGATCCTTCAGGGTGTTAAATGGATAGGATCAGATGGGGATTTCAGCAGGCCTTCTCCTGACTAGAGGCCAACAGGTTTCCTGGCTCTTTGTAGAATTCAGGGTTCTGACTTTGAAGAGTTTCCCAACAGCACCACACACCCTTCTCCACTATAGCACACTACTGTCAGGATGCCTGTTTACAAGGCATTAGGTGTTTCTCCATAATGGTGAATATTTGATTTTCAAGTATCTTCTCCCATTCTGTTGTTTCTTGCCTCTTTTATGCACAAGTGAGTTTATATACATGTAAGTCCAGTATTTACAACATGATGAAATAAGGTGGCTCAGATTTTATTTCAGGGTGTGTGCTTGATTGTATCAGATAGGTTGCCACCAAGGGGTTGAACAGGGTGCTGACAATTGTCTTCTATTAATACTCAACGCTGTTCCCTCAGTCAGTATGGATGGACTGCAATTAAAGGGGACCAATAAAGTGAAACTACTAAGAATGAAACATAATGTCCTCTTAGCAGGTAACATGCCTTTTCCTACTGTCTGTGTTTCCTAGTTACTAACGAGTAGAGAAATGCTATGGGGCAGGATAGTGAGAAAAGAATAGTTTCCTTTTTGGGGGCTCAGGCAAGATATTCCTTAGAAATATAGGTAAAAATAAAAACAAAATAGCAATAAAGGACCACCTTGTCACAGCAGGGATGAAAGTAATTCTGTTTGTCAAGTCACCATCAGAGAAATGCCCTCATAATCGATCAGCATCATAGTGCTACGAACTGTTGTCTTTCTTTGACTTTAGGTAGATGAGGGTGACCCTTTGGCCACAAAATTCATATTTAGGTTGGGGAGGGGAAGCGGGTGGAGAAGAAAGTGGAGTGTGTCTCTCTTACTGTCTGAGTGGAGATGTTTCCCTGTTAGTAATTGAGCAGGTAGATGGCTTTGATGAATGTTACAGTGACCTGGTTGTGATCACTTGTCCATCTTGAGCAATCTCTCCCAGCAGTGCATTTGAGAACAGTTTCAGTGTCTTTACCATACCCTCAGCTTGATATCAGAGAGTGGTGGTAACAGTGAAAGTTTTTTTCAAGTTGGCTGAGATAAATTAAATGGTCATATCTGGCAAATGATATGCATGCATGGGGGATTTTTTTTTTCCTTTTTTGCATTAGTTGTTTGAAATAGAGCACTAAAAGCCTCCTGAGAAAGATGTTCACCTTCTCAAGGTTTTTCCCTGAAATGGTCCATCAAAATCAGTTTGGATTCTTGACCAAGACTTTTCAGCTGTGTTACATGAAAAGTTGTGGGTTTTGTAAAGTAGTGTGCTACAGTGCCTTATGACTTTTTTAATTTTAATTTTTTGCAATGTAAGAACTAATTCCAAACTAGAGGTAACACTTATTTATGTGAGCAGTTCCCTAAACTTTGTTTCCTAAAGTAAAGCTATTAAATCCTTTGGAATAACAATGCAGTTGCCTCTTAAGATTGACATCTTATGATTGGTTTAAGTTCTTCAGGCATTCCCTCCTGACTCCTCTCCACACCCAGAATGATATTTTAGATGTTCTCAATCTTAATCTTGTGCTTTGATCAGAATGAAGAGATGAGTCAGAAATGTTTTCTAACACTGATCATTTTTGGGGAGGTCACACAATATAATTTTAATCTGAAGCAGCATTAGTTGTCAGTTTTTTTGTTCTTCTAGGCTGATGGAAAAATTTGTAATTATGAGTATATTGCATAATGGTGACATAACTGAGGGTGTAGGCTTATTCTTCAGAACACAGCCCCCTAGAGACTTGTGTTCAGAACATAATGTAAAGATATTTTAAGGTGGTTGTGAAACTCTGCTGTCAAACAGCAGGGACTTCTCAGTCAATCTGATAATAGTTTGCTTTGTAGATGATGCTGTCCTCCAGTAGGAAACAATTGATGCTTCTGTGTCTTATTGGCATCTGTGGTTAAGTATAGCTCAATTACTATTAAATTAAGCATTCATGTAATAATGTATTCTCCCAGACTGTATGACTCCTGGGGAAATAGTCTCATTGACAATTACAGTGCCTCCTAAGATTATATCTAGTGTGTGATGAGGTGATGTAGTGACTTATTTTGATTTGCAGACTAGGGAGATAATTGGTAGAATTGAGCCAGTGACTGGGGATAGGAAGTCCGTCATCAAAGAAAGGAAATGGTCAAAAGAGCAATACTGTTGTTGACCAGCTCTGACTGTGAAACATTTAATGTATTTTGGCTTTAATTTGAAAAATTAGTTGAAAAATAATCATTTGGCACTCATTCTGTGCCTATCACTCTGCAAGGTACTGGGGAGCAAATAAGACATAATTCCTGATTTTGAGAGAAGATAGACAAACAGGCAATTACTTGTTTCATGCATTGAGGTAAGGACTTTACTCTTTTTTTCTTCCCAATGTGGAGGCCTATGCAAAGGGGGGATTACCAAATGCATTCGAACACTCCAGTCAGCTGTGGTAAAACCTATTTTTATAAAAGGCAAGAATAAATAAATGTACAATTCAGAGTAGTGATGATCACTGGGAAGGAAGAAGGAAGATGGGATTCAGGAGGGCTCCATGTATAATTTCATTGGGATTGGGAATGTTCTAATCAAAAGTTGGATGATGGATTCATAGATAGGTATTTTATCATTATGCTTCATGGCCTACATAGGATATATATTATTTTATTCTGTGAAATGTTACATAATTTTAAGAAGTCAACATATTTCAGTAAACATTTTCCAATCTTAATTTATTAAAAGATTTTCCTTAGAATACACTGTGAGAGGACAAACTGAACTCATTTAGTTAGCCAAACTATTTCTCCACTATCTGTTCATCTATCCATCTCTTTTTTACTTTAGTTTTTGAAACATAATAAAAATAATGTAGAAGTCCTTTCACATGACCTGAATGTCCTGTTTCCCTGCCCCCTAAAAGTTCCATGTACTCTGTCCAGAACCAAGTTTATAGGTCAAAAGGATTCTGTCTGGGCTGGTCAGCCAGACATTTAAGTATTCATTACCTCTGTGTGTGTGTGTGTGTGTGTGTGTGTGTGTGTGTGTGTGTGTGTGTACTTAATGATGTTTGTACATGACTTAGCTAGGGATTTCGAAATCTTTGTAGGGTTTTCCTATTTGCTGGGTGGTTTTGGAATTGAGGGCCATCAGTAGAAAAAAAAACAAAGAAAAATACTGTTTCTTCTTTCATCTATGTCCCATATTATACAAGTGTTCACTGAAAATAGCACCAATTTTCTGGGAAAGGCCATGACTGAAACTTTTCTCACCCATTACCCCTACTCACCAATTCATGTTTCCTTATTACATGGTCATGTGCTTGCCCAAGTCTGGCTTATGAACCGTGTAGAATATTTGTGCATTTTTGTTTTTTAAACCCTACACTGTGCGCATGATGCAGTATTTAATTTGGAATGAGCTCTGAGTTTAGTCACACGTGCTTCTTGTGGTGTTTATCTTGGAATCCACAAGTAGGAGGGAAGTATTTTTGCATTTTATACATCTGGACATTGTTCATGGTCCTCCTGTGACTTGGGAATTCTGTGTGGGGCAAAATCCAAAGAACAGTATTAAAAATAACATGGAGTTATAATGATATCTGACTAAAAACCCTTGAGAATACCCTTCTGATCCTAGCAGAGCTTGATTTTGATGGTGAACTTTCTCAATTTTGTGGTTCACTGTTGGTCTGAGTAGATTGCTAGGATAATAAGGTTACCTGACACTCTTGCATGTAGACTAATGGGCTGCCAGACTTTCTGAAAGTCTGTAGCAGATTTGGCTTTTTTAGGGAAAGGTTTTGCTTTGCTTTTGCCTGGGGTAAGAGAAGTAAAGTAGATTCTTCTTGCTGCTGTTGTGCCTCTGCCAGTCTCTTGCTCCACAGACAACTTAAGACACCTGTGAGGGTCTTCCCATTCACTCCATTGATCCTGCCTCATGCCATCTAGCCTTGAGCTGAAAGTGGATCCTGAGAACACCTCAGATGCTGTGTCAGGAATGGGAAGGGGTCATCTAGGAACCTTATCTTTCCCCTGATTACATATGACAAGTTGTTGTTTTAAACAGGATTGGATGTGGTCTGGTACAGTACCTTCTCCTTTGGGCTAGGGGTAAGCTAGAATAGAAGAAATGGGAAGGGTTGTGCAGAAGCCTCACTACTTTCTGAGTGAGTTTGCATATGGACAGTATTGCTTTTTAGCCCAGATCTAGTTTTCATTCCCACAGCTCATCTTTTATGCAGCTGCAGAGAGCAGGCTGGGAAAGCACCATGAAAGCTTCAAACAGATTTGCACTTGAATAAAAGAGAGTGATTCTCTTGTTCAGAGTATAGACCAGTTTGAGGAGAAAGCTATTTGCTTTTCCACTTTCTGGGTAAGGACTGTTTGCTTTTTTCCCTTCAAGTGTAATAAAGAGGGGAAAAAGTTAATAAAATAGTTGAACCTGCTGGTTATAATTCATATAGAATTTCCAAATGTGCTTAATAAGGTTTCTCATACAATTATAAAACAAATAAATAATTGGAGGGCCAAGGTCAAAATTCTGTCAAGGTTTTAGAATCAGTCGAATATGAAGTAGTTTAAGTGCTTGGATAAGACAACTCAAGTAGAAGCTGTTCCTCTTTCTGGTTTCTTTGGCCTTCCCTTTGGGAATTTTTTCCCTTTGCTTTCATAATGCATTTTGCAACTTTCAGTTAAAAAATATCCATCAAAGTTTAAGTTTTAGCAAATAAACACATCCTGATCCTATGATGGGAATACAACATAGCAGAGGATGGCTTGACTTCAGCTGGAGAGAGGTTAATAGTAGGAACTCCAAGGGTTGATACCAAGATTGTGCTTGTTTAATGTTTTAATGACTCCAGAAGGAAATGGTGAAATCTGCTGATGACACCAAAATATTTTTGCTGATCCAAATAGAGATTTCTGGGAAGCTTCTTCAGAGTATTTGGAATAGTGGAAGAATTGGGCAATGTGGTGGAAGACACACCACACTTGAAGTGAAGGTCTATGTGAAGTAGCAGGAGTAATGTCAATATACTGGAGTTACCAAGCCTGCCAAGTCCTTCAAGAGTAGGACTGGAACCCCTATAGAGGACTTGGTTTTGATTCTTCTTGTGAAAGAAAGACTTAGGGCAGAGAACATTTTGATATATAGAAAATGAAAAGCACTGTGGCAATAGCTGTAATTATAAAGCATAGTGATTTAAAAAATATGGTGTCTGAGTTTCTTTTTTAATGCCAGCTGTAGTACATCCAAATATGTACTGCTTCCCTTGAAATGGTCATGGAAGATTATATACTTATTTTATGCATGCTCCTTTTTGGGGGAATAGCTATTAGAATAGTACATTCTTCTGACTATTTTCTGTGGTGGCAAGTCTTTATTTTTTTAGGTTATTTTTTATTTTTGATATAGCCAGTGGTCATTTAGAACCTAATATTAGGAAAAAGATGACTGATCAAACTAAATAAAATTTAAATGCAAATTACAAATAAAGTAATAAAACTAATTTTCTTTTGTTATTCCAAAATTTCTGAAGGAAGTTACCAAGGAGAAATTGCAGGAATATTTGTGTAATAGTAGTATTAGAGTAAGTTTTTAAAATCTTTAGATGACTTGCTTTGTTTTTTCCCCCAGCTTTATTAAGGTATAATTGACAAAGCTGTATATATTTAAGGTATACAATGTTATGATTTGAAATATATATACATTGTGAAATGACTATGACAATCAAGTTAATTAACACACCCATCATTTCATGTAGTTGCTATTTTTTATATGAGTTAAAAACACTTAAGTTTTACTTTTAGCATATTTTAATGCAACACAGTATTATTATCTGTAGCCATCATGCTATGCATTAGATCCTGGAATTTATTCATTTCATAACTGAAATCTTGTACCCTTTGACCAGCATCTTCCCATTTCCCCCACCCCAGCTAACTACCATTCTACTCTGTGTTTCTAGGAGTTTGCTTTTGTAGATTCCACATGTAAGTGAGATCATGCGGCAATTGTCTTTCTCTGTCTGGCTTATTTCACGTAGCACACTGTCGTCCAAGTTGGTCATGTTGTTGCAGATAACAGGAGTTCTATTAGAGTAAGTTCTTGGTCGATTTATTTCACAAATGTCACCCATTTAGATGTGTAAGTTATAGAGGCTTGTTAAAACACCCATTTCATTACATTATAAGCACACCATGTTTTAAAGTGACCGTCTCTAAAAAAGCTCTGTGTCCCCCAAGTGTACTCTTAGGGAAGAAACAGGAGGAGGTTGTGTAGTAACTGGAGATTCCTTTAATACTTTAATATTTTCTCACTAAAACCTACATCTGTGTAATGAAAAGACCCCATGGGTTGATAAATAAGATAGCCACCCTCACAGGAGCTGTAGACTGGCCATTTATATCCACCACACATCCATCCATCCATTTACTTTAAAAGGACAATGAGTCACAGCCCCTTGACTCAAGATGCTTGGTTTTATTTGCATGTTACATCCATGCGAACGAAATACCAGCATTAGTGGAGTGAGTCAGTGGTTTTCAAACTTTATCTATGGAAGCTTTATTTTAATTAAATGAGGGTGGGATGGGAATGGTGCTGAATCTTTGCCTTCCCTTTTCCCCCTCAATGAGAATTCCTTGAGCAACTTTTGAAAACCACTGAAAATAAGTTATCTGGAGGGTCAGCAACAAATCTGTCTACAGACGCAGGCTAGTGAGGCTTACTGCATTTCTTATTCTTCTGAGATTATTAAAACAAAATAAAAATTTTCCATTTACGATTTACTATTTCCATTTACTATATATGCTTCTCTATATTGAAAGCCAGTAAAAACACAAAATCCCTCATTCCTTCATATGTTTTAATTTGTGCAGAGTTTTGCCTTTCTAGTACTCTGTATTTAAACTCTAAAATAAGAGAAAAGTCAGGAGAACTTCTAACCTAAGAGCAGATGGATAGCCCCCAAATAATATATGTCTTAAAACTCCATGGTTCTAAATGCAGGATCCCAGGTGGGTTGTGTCAGAGTCTTTGGAGGGAACTTGTTAAAAACAAAGCTTTCAAATTCCAAATCAGATGTAACAAATTAGAACCTCCAGAGTAAGATTCAGGTATTTTAACAAATTTCTCTCTATATAAAAATAATACACCCTAAAAATAGAAACATACCAAAAAAGCCTAAAGGTAGAATGATGTTAGAATGTATTGAGGTAAAACAAGATGAAGAGTTTGTCCTATGCAGTTTTAATGACAGAAGTGTGATTAATAATTATTTGAACTCACTGATAGTAATAGTATCATGGTTAAGAGATGGTTGGAGCCAAATGTCTGGATTCAAATCATAGTTTGGTCACTTACAAGCTGTGTTACCTTGGAGAAAGTATTTTGTAATTTCTCTGTGCCTAAATTTTCTTACCTGTAATACGGAGATAATACGAATGGCCCCTGTCTCAAAGGGTTTTTGTGAAGATTACATGAGCTATTTAGTGAAAAGCACTTAAGACACAACTTGATACAAAGTAAGCCCTCCATAAAAATTTGCTCTTGTCATTACTTGTCCCTCTAACGTATAGAAGTAAGCATTTTGGTCCTCTTTGATGCTTATCTTATCATAAGTTCAGGTCTACTTGAGAAGAAATTGAAAAGAAAGCAGGAAAAATGATTGCTCAGGTATGAGAATGTGGGTGGATACACACACCCACCCACCCACACACACACACACACACAGGCACAATATAGTAGGCATTTACATCTAACTATATTGTATAAAAATATGTAAATATAAAAAAGCACACCATCTTTAACTTCTTTCGAATACAATTTTAAAGTAACTGATTTTAACTGCTTCATTTTGCATTTCTGCAGCATTTTGCGATAAAAACCAACAAAAGTGAGGTGATCCTAACAGACACAGTAGATGGCGCTTTAAACTTAGTTTTTAAAGAAACCTGTACCACAGGGAAAAAGAAAACTAAAGCACATTTTTTTTCATGGGTTCTTTTTTCAGCACCAGGACATTTTCATCTTAGAGTATGTGCCCTTAAGAAGTAAGGATTTTTTTTTTGACAGAGCTGGATAATAATTTTAGCAAAAATAAATCTCCCAGTTATTATGTTTGTGTCAGGTTTGTCACTTGGAAAGTATTAGTTGTGTTTTAAGCCACAAATATATAAGGAAGTTATTTTCTTTCAAAATATTGCCTTATTTATGAGTTTTTCCCCCCTCTTCATCTCTGTATTTAATATTTCTGTTCCTATGTGTTTTTTGCTCTTTATTATTATTGATTTTATAAAAATGTGGTCATAAAAATATTTTGAATCATCAATTTATAATGTAGTCATGTTAAAAAACTCAGCTATATTCATTCTGTTAGACCTTAAAATATAGGTCATTAAAGGATAGTTATAATATTTTTGTTACTACTATTCTGTGCTTTATGGACTTGATCTTATTCAATCTTAGTAATAACTCTATGAAGGTTATTATTCCTTTTTTAGATAAATTATCTGTCTTGGAGATGTTTATTAACTTGCCAGGCTTATACACTTAGTGGTTGAACTAGTAGCTGCATTTCATCATTGCATTAAAATTGTAGTTTTTCAGAACCGACTAAGTGCCAGGCGGGCATAGTACAGGGACCAAAAGCAACTAGAGCCCTGCCCTTATGGACCTTGCAGATTATTAGATAGTTGACAGTCTCTTAATCTCCTCATCTAGAGGATTAGGAGTAGGTCCTGGAGATGCAAAGATGTATTTCAGAGTCACTGTGATTGTTGGATAGACCAGGGAGCCCTTTTTCACCCAAGAGAAAGAAAGGATCTTACCTAGCTTGAATGTATTACTATATTAAAATATTTGTTTAGGTGTACTCATTGTAGCCAAGGGAAAAAGCAAGACCTCCCTTCTTTCCAACTCTTGACAGCTAAATCATAAAATCAACAATAAAAAACAACAAAGCTAAACTTTCAGATAAGAATCAGAAATAGTAAGGAAAATATGAGTATATTAGAATGTC